>JAEIIL010013301.1:0-21480 GCA_018905715.1 Drosophila lini | reverse complement strand
TTTGAAGTTTGAATTTGAAATTTTTTTGGGGTGTACGCAGAGATATGCGGTTGAGTGTATCTTTCATATATTGTATAATCGCTAGTATGTCTGTAGGTTTGTCCATATATACAAAATGGTTGGCCATATCGCCTCTCTCTGCCTCTCCTTCTTGCTCGCCAATTAGATATTTCTTTTTTTTTTTAATTCTTTTATAAATAAAAACGTTTGACCTTGGTTAACAATACGTCTGTATATGTATCTGTTTCTGTTTTGTTCTGTATCTTTTGGTTTAATGACTCGATCTGATCCAACGAGATTCTAAGCACTAGAAATATTTCTCCAAAAATAAATAAACCATTTTATATGACGATTTTATAAATAATGTTAATGCTCAGATAGTAATTTTAAATTCTGAATTTAAATATAATATTGCACATTTTAAATTAATAATTTCCAATAAGATCCAATCCAATAGAAGAAGAGTATCGTTATAGAATAATTATAATTCGGAAGATCGAGTCCCAGCAACTGCGATTGAGTAGCTAACTTGAAAGCTAATTGATCGCACGATAGCTTGTAGGATATCGTGCTCTTTCAATTCAACTGCAAAAATGGCGTCTTGCTTTATGTATCCATATAGCTAATGCGATAAAAGTATATAAATATATGTACATATGCATTCATTTACTCAGGAAGCCCTATATGAACAAAGTTCGCCCTCTGCCAGCGTTTGCAGCTGCAGCTCTCTGTATGTTTGAAAGCGCATTGCCAGTGTGTTTGTGTCCTTCGGTTTGCAAAATACACACACATAGGTACAGCAACAAAAAATGTTTGCCAAGTTCAAGGACAAGGTTGCAGCAAGAGCGCGTCACTTTGACGCTGCTCGCTGCTCGATACTTTGAGCGCGTGTTTCTGCTGCACTCTGCTGCAAGCTCCCTTTGCCACTCTCGCTCTCGCCTTTTTATGCTTTTATTTAATTTCCAACTTTTCGGCTGTACCGAGCTTCGATTGAAGGCCCGTATTTTTTCCCTCTCTCCGAAATTCAAGTTCAAGGCATCGTAAATGCCATCTCTTTCTGACGCGAAATTAGCATTCACTCACTAAAAATGTGAGTGTGAGTTGCTATTCATTTGCTCAACATCATCATCTCTCCCTGATTGCAATATTCTCAGATAGAGTAACGAAGGCCAGCAGCAAGCAGCCAGTAATTTTGCTAAATTAGCGAATCAGCCGATAACATTTTGCTGCTTACGTTTGGTCAGTGATTTTTTGAAACAGAACGGAATAATTCTAATATTTTCATGCTGTTCGGGGCTTGTGGTCGCTGCTCTCGGACTGACAACCTGTCAAACGTGTTTTGCCAAAAAATACCACATATGAATGTATGTACATAAAGCGTTCTGTGCTTGGTATCTGCAAGATACTCGCCCTGCTTGCTCAATTCTGTGAGAGCGACGACGGTGCAGATTCATCGAAAACAAACATAGGGACGAGTGAATTTAGATATGAAAATGAATGGTTCATTTTATCCACTTGTTCATTCCTTGCTAGAATTCATCTAACAGATAGCTTTTAATTCTAAACATGATTTAGAAGTTATTATATTAAATGTAATGACAGCGTTTATTATGTAGAGTTTATGCTTAAAACATAATCCTAAGGGATAGTATATTTTTGAATTTGACTGAAAATCTTCCGTGTCATAATTTTTGACACAGCTGTACATGTATTCATATCCTGTCGTAGCGATATGGAATTTTATCGGCTAAAATTAAACTCAAGGCGGAAATGCATTTTGAAAGCCGAAAATTGAACTACTTTCCCGAAAACACGCCCCCGGAAAACGCCCTTCGATATATTGTCACCGGAAGCTTTTGAAAAACTCGTTTCCAGCCAGAAGGCGATTTCGAAGATTCCCAAAAGCACCAAAAGGCCAAAGGCACTGGCGGCACTCCCCCAGAAACAGTTCACCCGAGTCCGAGTGACTGATTATAATTATTTTTAAGGCACCGTAAAAATGTATTTCGATATTGTTCGAGAACAAAAAGTAATGTAAAGTTTATTCAATATGTCGAGAGAGAGAGAGAGAAAGAAATTCGGGACATAAAAAAGAAACACTTGTGCATGCTGCCCCTTTGTTGCTCTGCTGCTGCTGGTTGTCTCTTTTTTCGCCTTTATTACTTATTGTATTTGCTTTTGGGGTTTCCAAAAAAATTTCATGTATTGAGAGTGGCTGTTGTTGTTGCCGATGCCCCTGCTGCGATCGCAGCACACACACACAGAGGCACTCAATTCTTCTTTCTTCTCTTTACACTTTTCGAGAAAAGTATCGTTGCGAGCTTTTTTTCGTAGTTCGTTGACCCTTCGGTTGGATTGAGGTTGTTCTGCGCGCCGCCGACGACGTCGCCGCTGCTGCCGCTTAACGATGGCGGTCGTTTCTCGTGGGGTATTGTAATTAATGCAGAAGAGCCATATTTGGCCGTTTTGTAACTCTGAACCTCTTGTTAGGGCTCTCAGATTGAATGCAATCTCTTCAAGGGCTCGAAAAAAGTATGCAATGCGAAATTGGCAAAAAGCAAGCGCACACAGACACACACATCGATTTCCGACTGCACCGTCAACTGCAGCGCCAGCGCAGGCAGCGGCTGCGACCGCGCTGCACTCCCATACTCGCGCATTCGCTCGTTCTCATTGTTGTCTTGAACTTGAACTACACGTGGAGGGCGTGCACGAGTTTTTGACAGCCTCATCGAGCTGCTATACGAGGCCTTGCCATAAGGAGGCCGTGCCTCGGTTTTCGACAGCCACACAATCAATGCGCGTGCTGACTCGCTCACCACCCACCCTCTCTCTCAAACAGTCTCTCTCGCTGTGTTGCTCTCTGCAGTGAGTAAGCGGTGACTGGTGCAGCAGCAGCAAAAACACCACAGCGAGTGTGGGTGTGGGGGGTGGAATGTCAAACGAAAGGGAAGGTGCTCTTGCTGCGCCATTTATGTACATACAGATGTCAGTATGTATGTATGAATTTGATGTTGCCAGAGAAAGAAACACGTCATGGGGGTTGCTGCTTCTGCACACGACTCTTTAATACTCACAGTGTTTTTACCGCAAGTATTTAATTTCGCCAACTAGCGCAAAACAACCTAGGAATATTACGCCATATTTGGTACTTTAAGTATTATATCATTTGCACGCGCGGTATCTCTACGCCGCCAAATTCCCCCAACCGAACCCAGAACTGCGTCATTAGCAGTATGAGTGTGTGTATGTGTTCTCGCTCAACTGTAACTCGCTGACAGCGCTTCGTCTTTTTCGCTTTTTGACCTAGGCTAACCGCACCGTCGCCGCCCCACGCAAATTGTGCGTGCTCCTTGGCGTAGACGCTGACGTCGGCTGCGGCAGCGGCAGCGGCAGAACAGCACGAGCTTGGATAATTTGTCTAGACCTTCGCAATATATTTATACATATAAATGTATGTATAAAAAGTAAACTATAGCTTTTCGAATACTGAACCCAAGAGAAATAATACGATGATTCATGATTATTTGCAAAATATCAGAAGTGCAGAAGACTACACAGACAGTGCTCCGAGGATCTCTGATAAATTTTAATAAATTGAATATCATTGACTTCTTCGTTCAGAATAATATTTTATTAAAATCACAATGAAATTTTTCGACGAGTTATTTGCCTTTCCTTAAAACGAAATTGAGATCACGGGCTACCCTTTAGGGAATTTCCAACACGCTTTATTTTCAATGGTAAACGTATCTTATCGCTTTTAATAGTTCTTGTTCGAGTTTCCTGCCTTGAAAAGCTTTGGCAAATACAATTACACCGAAAAGGAGCTCAGTTTTATTATCTATACAAACGAAATAATACAAATAAATAATTCGTGATCAGGTTGGGCAGCTTCATTAAAGGAAATATAAAAGGTTGACACATTCCACCAAGCACACAGTGGACTAGCAAATCCGCACAGGTCAAATGTGTTTTAAATGTAAGCCACGCGCCTTCCTGCTTTTAAATTAAACAAATGCTATAGTCACATTTATTTAAGTTTTTGACTTAATGTGGCCTGCATTGCTGTTTCAAGAAATGATTGAGCTAATAAAACTGCCCAAACTTTGATTTGGTTTGCTGTGGTGTATACTCCAGATAGTAAAGCAGAAAACACCGAAACATAATCAAATCTTATATGCAACAGAGAGAGGGAGGAAAGCTTACACTGTGCTTATATTTAAATGTTCATTGACCCTCAAGAAAGTCCACGAAAGAAGACGCCAACAGAGAACACCGAACCCAAAGCACCGTCGAACTACATATGTATATAAATCTGTATGGATCTGGGCAAGGTAAGGTAGAGTTGAGTGCGAGGAAGAGATATGGGGGGTGTATTGAGTTTTTTATGAAAGCTTAAGTGGATTGATGGGATATAAATAGGCAGGGGAGGATGTTTTACCCGGTATTACAACCTAGTGCCAACAGAAAAGTATGTAATAGGCTGAAGGAAAAGTCAGATCAACTACCCAGACCTACTACCCATCACCCACATAATCCTGAAATCACTCTATAATACTGATATCCCAAAAACAGATTGGTTAATATTCACTAAGTAAGGCCCGCCAAGCAACCTCACTGATCTATCCAAACATAATCTCGATCTCAAACCACTCTGCCAGAGACCAGTTTCAGCGTCGTTTCTGAGCTATCCCAACAAAATAACGGTGATTCGACTTACCCGTCGTGCTCTGCTCTCGGAAATCACCACGATCATTGACCGAGCGCAGAGCACGGCCATGCTTTTGACCTCATAATAGATAAATGTGTTTTCCCCTGAAACATTTCATTTTGGGTTGTCTGTCGTCGTCGTCGTCCATACCTTCAGAAACTTTTTAGTTGGGTAGCCCCGGAGGAGAACGCGTCCAAAGCAGACGTTGGATCCGCTGCTCTCACTTCTTCTTCGCCTTCACAATAACACTCACACAGAAATAGTTTTTGTGTCGAATGTTAATGAACTTTTGTGCTAGTTTAACGCTCTGACGAATAAACATCGGGAACAATAACAACACAAGCCGAAAAAGTTTTTTGAACTTGCCTTCACGGAAAAATTGTATTTTAACATTTGTGTGTTTCCCTTTTGCTTTACATAGTATGGTATAGTTTAAGGTTGAGTTTTTTTAGGTGCAAGTTTTTCTTAGACGCGTGGAATATACATATATTACAATTAATTGCTAAGTTTAAGTTGGTTGGATTATAAGTTAAATTATTCAACTAGTATATGTCCATAGACCTGGTCAGTACAATTAATATAATGTTAATTCTTTTGAGTCAAGACTAAAAATGGTGAACTTTGATAAGATCAACAATTTTTATTTCAACATTTATTAAAATCAATAACTCTACATATTTGGTTAGGAATGTCGCTTGAAAATATAGGGGCTTATCTTATAAGCATTACTGGCGAAATTTATTTTAGTTCGGAAATGCCTACTGTCAATATATATATATATGTATATTCATATTTCTGTCGATTAAAATATCATACTCGTCATGACTAACAAAGTCCTACAAATACAACACTGATAAGAATCGGACTTACTCTTTTCCAACTAATGCTCCGCCCCACAAAGGGAATTTATGGTGTACGGTAAAAGTTCCCTTATCTAGAGTTCAAACTACTCAAACGGAAAGTCACTCGAAAAAATCCCTCTTACATATTAGGCTCAAACATTTTCCAAATGGAATTTCCCATTGAGGGAATTTTCAGATCGAATGGGAGAAACATTCTTGTTGACGGTGGTTGGTTTTCCCATGCCGCCGCCAGCTCTTTTATGGGTTTGAGGCCAATTTTTTGACAACTCACCCACCAGTCTCCGTTGCACCATCGAACATTGAACCTCGTGAGCGGCGGCGATGTAAAATTTTTCCGTAACTCTGCGATTCGTGTAATTTTTCGTGTTGTGCTTTGTCCGTGGATAGATGTGTGTGTGTACGCCCGAAAATGACCGATTTCTCAATGAACGATATCTTGAGATCGTTTAGAAAAATGCGAATGAATAAAGGGTCGGGTCAATGCGGTCATCACCACCAATACCACAATCATCAGCAGAATTATCGTCACCAGCCTCCGCAAAATATCCAGGCCTATCAGCACACCTACCCCGTGCAACAGTCAAAGGATTTGAAGAAAATCATCAAAATCATTAAAAAGAATCTGATCAAGGAGAAGATTACGCGTCAAATGAAAATTCTTGTCTAAAGGCCCTCCGAGCAATAAATTTAAGAACTGAATCAATATTAATTCTAAGACTGCTGCCTATAGATGTATATAACTCCAAGGACTGACAAATGTTCTCCTAAAGTCTGATTTTGCAATCCAAATCGATTAAGCAGCCTAGTATATAGTTTTAGAAACAAAAGATCTCAACAAACTTGAGGAAATGTTTACAATTCTCATTGCAACTGGACTTTAATCAATCAAAACGATAAATTATTGAGTTTATCAGACGAAACAAGATGACTGAGAGTAGGAATAATTCCAAGACTTGGACAACCAAGCAAATATGGATTAAGGATGTCCTCAACAAATCCGGCACTGAACTGATGGATATATCCAAGACCAAGACTAAAGGTGCTCCCAAGAAACCGCCTGCAAAAGGTAACTAACTGAGAATGTTTTTTTCCGGAAAACTCCATACAAACCTGGTCGGCCCCCCTCTTATCTTGACGCCATTTTGTTTTGGTATACGAAAATTGGGCTTTGGGGGGAGGTTTTTGGGGGTTTATGCCAGCTTAAGTGTGAGAGCAAAGGAGGAAGAGAATGAGAGGGAGAGCGCTCAATGGGAAGGGAAAAGAAATGCCGGTTGGAAAGCTTCGCTGGGTTGGGTGAAAATCCCGAAATGGGAAATTTTTGTAATTCAGAAACTGCGTAGCGTAGCTCTCAATGAATTACCTCCCCTTAACTCGATTCCTTCTCTCCCGCAAGTTTGTTTCGGGAAAACTCCGGCCGGCAATAACAGAAAGTGCGTAGTAGTAGAAATACCCGGGGTGGGTTTTCCTTCCCCCTCTACCCCTTAGGCCGAGGCTTTTCCACCCAACCACCCGTATCTAACTTTCGATGTTTGCTGGGGGTTTTAAGCTGTTTGTATTTTGTTATTTTTTTCTGCGACGCAGGATCATGATCAGACATGCATACCTGAAAGGCAGGTAAAGTGTCTTCTTACGTAACCATTACGAGGGTTTCTGGATAATTGCTTTAAGATTTAATTAGCCTTTACAACATTGTCAGATTTTCGCTTAAGACCGAATTATTAAATTGGTTTTCCTCTCCCTATTTCAGATTCAGACGCAACCAATATGGTTTACTATCCCGCTAATCAATTGCTCATAAAAACGGAGCAGCCCAGTCAGGCACAATTCTGCCTTCAGGTGCCGCCTCCGCTCACGGCAATGACAACTAGCTCGCCGGGCATGGTCGCCTCCTCGGGCGGCCAGCCGGAGCACTACGAACTCCTCCAGACACCGCAGCAGAGACAACTACAGCTCCAGCAGCAGCAGCAGCATCATCGCCAGGAGCAGCAGCAGCAATTCGTCAGCTACCAGCTGACCATCCAGCAGCAACAGCAGCAACATGAAAGTATTACAACGACCGCTTCCCCAACGGCGGCTCAGAGGATTAAGACAGAGCCACCGGTCACTGGATTCCCGGCCACATCGACGGCGGCAACGACGACGCAACAGCGCAAGCCTGCCGCCAACAAGCCACAGTTCAAGTGCGAGCAGTGTGGCATGACCTTTGGCAGCAAGTCGGCCCACACCTCGCACACCAAGTCGCACGCCAAGAACGCCGAGCTGTCGTTAAACGGTGGCTTGGGTGGCGCCATCGTATCCTCGTCCTCCCCGGCCATTGAGCTAAACGAGGCGGGTCTACCGGTGGGCATACCCAAGAGCCCGACCATTAAGCCGCTGGCCAATGTGGCCGCCGGAGCCGATCCTTACCAGTGCAATGTGTGCCAGAAGACCTTCGCCGTGCCCGCCAGGCTGGTAAGTTACTTTATTGTCCAGGAAATTATATATGCTAACTCCTTTTTCCTTCCTCCAGATCCGCCACTACCGCACCCACACCGGCGAACGGCCTTTTGAGTGCGAGTTCTGTCACAAGCTCTTCAGCGTAAAGGAGAACCTGCAGGTGCATCGGCGTATCCACACCAAAGAGCGTCCGTACAAGTGCGACGTGTGCGGAAGGGCCTTCGAGCACTCCGGGAAGCTGCATCGCCACATGCGCATCCATACCGGCGAACGGCCACATAAGTGCTCCGTGTGCGAGAAGACATTCATCCAGTCCGGCCAGCTGGTGATCCACATGCGCACGCACACCGGCGAGAAGCCGTACAAGTGCCCGGAGCCCGGTTGTGGCAAGGGCTTCACTTGCTCCAAGCAGCTCAAGGTGCACTCCCGCACGCACACGGGCGAGAAGCCCTACCATTGCGACATCTGCTTTCGGGACTTTGGCTACAACCATGTGCTGAAGCTGCACCGCGTCCAGCACTACGGCTCCAAGTGCTACAAGTGCACCATC
The DNA here is from genome assembly GCA_018905715.1 of Drosophila lini. Taxonomy (NCBI): domain Eukaryota; kingdom Metazoa; phylum Arthropoda; class Insecta; order Diptera; family Drosophilidae; genus Drosophila; species Drosophila lini. Next base: position 12,917 of record JAEIIL010013301.1, on the reverse strand, counting down.
TGTGACGAGACCTTCAAGAACAAGAAGGAGATGGAGGCCCACATCAAGGGACACGCCAACGAGATACCCGACGATGATGTGGAGGCAGCGGCAGCAGGGGCCACGGCATCAGCGGGCTCCTCGTCGGCCGGTTCTCCGTCCTCGCAGGGCATCAGCAGCAACTCGGAGAGTAGCAATAACTCGCCTCCAGGATCTCCGCCGGCCACGAAAAAATCTCGTCAGCCCCGGCAGCCACGTGGAGCTAAAGCAGCGGCAGCTGCAGCAGCAGCCGCAGCAGCTACTGCAAACGCCTCCTCTTCGCCACTCTCGCCCAGTTCCCTCAGCTCCACGTACTCGCCATCGGCCAGCAGCCTGGCCTCGCCACCGCCCACCTCGGCCCATTATCTAAACGCGCACGTGGAACCAGATGCTCGGAGTCGGGACAGTGGAGTGGCGAGCGCCCAGCCTACAGCTCACATTAATTATGCCGACGAGGAGCTGCCAACGGACCTCAGCATGCAACAACAACAGGGCCAGAGTCAGGTGCCTCCGGTCCAGGTGAAGACCAGCTATTATCAAGAGCAACCGCCCAGTCTACTAGAGCTGCAGCCCCACGCTGCTCCTGGTCTCACAATCAACCCAGCGCTGCTCGAGGCGGCCAACATGGCGCGTCGCCATCACGATCACAATGGGGAGCATCAGGTGCAGGATGAGGACGTGCACGCTGCCGCCTGGCAAATGATGCAGCTGCGCCGTGGTCATGCGGCCTCGCCTCCCCAACCGCAAGAGCAGGAGATGCCACTTCAGGTGCTGCAACAGCAGCAGCCCACGCTGCACGTCAGCGACCTGGCGGCCAACTACGATGACACCCACGAGGCCACCGTGCTGATTGAGCACTTCAAGCGGGGCGATTTAGCCCGTCATGGACTGCACAAGGGATACGCTCCAGTTCCAAAGTACGAGTAAGTTTTAGAACTTTGATTTATTTTTTAAAACAAAAACAAAAAGTACCTTACTAGAATTAAATCATAAATAGATGAATGAATATGAAACATTGTTACTAAACTATCCTATTTTATCCACTTACAGATCCGCCCTGCCCAATCCGGACATCGTGCGCCGCGTGGAGGCTGCCATTGGACTGCGATCAAGCACGGAGTCGCCCGAGAGAAGTTCCTCGCCGGAGAGCGATTCGCTGATGATGGCCGATCGCAATGTGATGACCCTGCCGTTGCGCAAGCGGAAGCACTACATGAACAAGGGCGAGGGAGAGGCGACGGACAAGGGGCTGGGATCTGGCGGGGAGGAGGCAGTAGCCGCCTCGTCCAGCGTCACCGATTCAGCCGGCGCAGGGGACGGGACCGGATCGGGGTCCAAGGTGATGAGGATGAGCTCGGTTATCCAGTTTGCAAAGGCCTCGTAGATGGGTCCGGTCGATCCGCCCAACCAGCATAAAGACTGTCCAAACAAATTTTAACTGAAATTAGTTTTAGTTACTTCTTTCGAGGTTCGAGGTTGGGCCTATACAGAAAGAGAAAGAAAGAGAGTGAGAGTGAGAGGATTTTTTTAGCAGCAAAAGAGAAAATGCCAAAAGTATTATAAAGAGAGAAAATTTGTTTTTAAAAATTACCTTTGCTCCCTAATTAATGTTTTTATTGAAAAACTCAAGTTTTCTTGAATCGATTTTTGTTAAATCTATGATTTTTTAAATGAAATTATACCTTGTACATTTTATATTCCCTGTGTTGTCACTTTTAGTCAAATTGCAACGATTGGCATTATAATGGGTATTAAGCATTTGCATCACGAACATGATCACTTAATGAGACCCAACCGTAAACCGTACACAATAACACACTGCGTGCATTAATTAATGCGCATAATAATGAAATAACGTATGTAAGGCCATATTGGCATTTAATATATATATACATATATGATAACTATAACACTTATTTATTACTGAAATGAGAACCCTGCTCGCCAAACTTCCTCCTCTTCCCCGCCACCATCAACAACATCATCTATCCGCCATTTGATATGCATTTTATATTTTATATACGAAACATACACTAAACAACCAAGTCATTGAAAAGTAAAAATATATAAAAAATAAAAAACATAAAACAAAAACAGAAGCGGTAATCATAAATTTTAAATTTTACAATACGGAGAATATTGAACTGATAAGCAAGAAGCAACAACAAGATAACAATTAAAATCATAGGCGTCGAAGCATAATAATTTTTTGTAAACGCTATGTTATTATATAAGTTAATATTTAGGCCTAAATTGTAGCATCAAATATTGAACGAAAAAATGCAAATGAAATATAAAATTCAATAAAAAAAAATGTGTAATAATCTCTACATATGTACAAGAATTATTTCGTGGGTACGCTGCCGATCCGGATGCTGCTGCCTAACTATTAAACATTTTTTAAGGCTTTTTCAGTTTTCTCGGCGCCACCAATTTTTCCTCTTGCGTCATCCTTATGTTAAACTAATGGCAAAAACTTTAAACCGCTTTTTCTCCACTTTAAATTTTAGCGTTTTTACCTGTGATGGTGATAAATTTGCAGTAAAAATATTAAATAGTAAACAATAATTATTCAGCCTTAAAAAAGAGGATACAAATTAAGTTTATTAAAGTCACATCCTTAAAGGTTTCCTCCAAATCGAATGTCGGGATGAGACGACAAACATTCCGCTGAAAATTGTACATGTCCAGGAGGAATCTCTTCAGCATCCACTTGGGATGCAATACAATCAGGAGCGGCTGAGACTTCTTCTGCTATCTGTGTTCAATATCAGGAAAACAACCCATTGTGTATTCGTGATCTGGCAACAAGCAGCATAAGATGCCCCGATTCCCTAGTTTCCGCATTGTCTTGGCGTACTCCTTGTCCACCAGTATTTTGAGTAATTTGTAATGCTCTAAGTTTGCCGGAAGAATAAAAGAAACTTTGCTGTAGACTTTGCTTTTTTTTTTGATTATGTATTAAATATTTTTTCCCATTACATTTATTCCTCATTATACAATTGTCTACTTTGTGGGGATTGCTTTATAAATCATTCATTTTTGACTATACTGTTCCATTATTCCGGTAACAATCTTTTTTTTATTGTTATAAAAAGGATTCTACATATATTTAATTTGACTTAAAGAACGGGAACGTCCTGTCCTTTAACCTGTTCTTTATTTTAAATATATTTAAACGGAAAAGGAAAGCAAGGGAAATCATGTACAAATGACGATTCATTCACGCAACAGGCGGCCTAGGGGGGGCTATAGAGAGATAAGCAAATTATGGTACAACTAAGCAATAATTGCAATTAGTATAAGAGATAAGGCAGCCGGCACAAACAATACCCTTAAATTAATTAACAAATGAGTAAGTCGGGGGAGGGGCGGAGACAAAGAAACTAAACCGAGTTTACAAACTAATAATGCAAATTGATAAAACTTGTTGTTGCCGCCGAGAGACAAGGCTCCATCATCCACATCATATTCCAACGTAGGAGCACAGCACAAACACGGCGAAAATCATGACGACAATGAAGGCAATGGCAACCCAGGCGGGGATCGTACCTGCAAGAGATCAGAAAAAGACAATGAGATGTTTTTCAGGTAATCATAATGCGAATTCCTAGCTTACGCCTTTGGGGCAAACTGTGGATGCAAACTTTGTTGTCCACCGAGATGGACAGCACCGCTGCCTCCGTGTCGCTGCTAATGGGTGGTCCTTCCTCATTGGTGATGGGCAGGAACTGAAGACCCGTCACGAACATGGAGTGTGCATGGGGAATGTGGAGCACGCGCTACAGAAAGGAAATGTGAGTTTCGAGAGGATTATATTTCAGAGTCGAAGTCGGGGGCTCACCTGCAAACTGAATGCTATGTACATGGAGACGCTGCCCGAGAACATCGTGCCAACGGCCACAAATCGCCCGTCATCCCGGACCGCCAGCGACGACAGACTCTCGTCGATGGCCACAGCCTGGCGCAGCTCGCCGCTAGCGCAGTCCCAATGCTGCAGGAATCCGCGCTGGCGTCCCACTTTACCCAATGGATTGGCGATGGTAAAGAGGCGGTATTGATCCTTTTGTGCCTCGACAGTTCCGTAGCGGCAACGCTTGAACAGGTACTTGGCCCCCTCGGGTGTTTGCCACTGCAACTTGTGCTGCAATTTTCCACTGGCCAGATCCCACACCAGACCCTGGCCGTCCTTTGAAATGCTGGCGATACGCTTGCTGTCGGGACTGAAATCCAGGTCATCGATTTCCTTGGTGTGCGCCGCCAGCTCGGCGGCCAGGGTCATTTGCGGGAAAGTCCAAACACGCAGCTTTCCGTCCGTGCCACCGGTGGCCATTAGACGCCCGTTACCGCTGATGCGGACCACTCGCTGCAACGGCTCGGCGCCCTTTAGGAAATCCGTTTGCACCACATCCGCCGCCTGAATGTCGAAGCGTAGACGCTGGAACTGCCGCAGAATTTCAGCGGCGGTGGCGGCTGGTTTATGCCCGTTGGCCACTGGCTCCACATCCGAGTGTACGTTGCGCTGTCGCACGTTTCCGTTTTCATGCGGCCGTTCAGTGGGCGCCGGCTTTCCATCCTTGATCCCATTTCCATTGCCATCCTCCTCGGACTCGACCCGTGGCTGGACATAGTACATCTGACAGTGAGCCTCTTGGCCGGCACACAGATAGCCTCTCCGGCCGCCGTTACTCACGGCAAAGTTCATCACCACATTGGCACCGGTCTCGTGGCGCAGCACCTCCTCCGCACAGAAGTGGCTGCCATTGTGATACAGCTCGTAAATCTCCTGCAAAAGATTCAAACATTAGGGCCGGCGAGCGAGTGCTTCTAGTTATCCTTACAAAGCCGTTCGCCACGCCCGTCTTGCTGGAGCCGCCACCACCGGCCACCAGGATGTGGCGGCTGGTCAGCATATCGACGGCATACAGCGGGAAGTTTACACGGGCCAGCAAGCCGTCGCTGGCACGGCGACGGGTGGGGGCCATGATTATCAATAATGGATGACAATCGACCGAACGATCAGCGGACGGGGACTCGACTTTTATCAGCTCAGTCTGCGGCGGTGCAGGCACATCTAATTGGGTCGAGGCGCTGACAAAGTCCGGCTATCGCTGGCTGGGCACTGCTGGGGGGGCCGTTCAGTGTTCAGTCCTCATCGCTTGCTCCACTCAAGGGACTTCGAGTTGCACCTGTGCCGTCTGTGTTTTTAGGTCGTGAAATTAAATTAAAATCCACGTACACTTAAATAGAGATGGGGAAAATATACCAAAATATCAATACCGATAGTTGTTTCAAACAAATAAATATATCGGGAAATTCTTCTTGTCCCAGTTTCTGATAAATGTTATGTATAATATGATGCATTCTTTTCGTCCCAATTTCTGATAAATGTTATGTATAATATGATGCATTCTTTAACGTTTCTAATAGGAACCTTTGTTCCGTAATCCTTTATTCCTTTATAAAATTGATCATTTTTGTTAATGAATGTGTTTTCTTTTTATCATCGATGTATCGCCAATAAATATCGACGTTTTTTCCTCCCTGATGTTATACATTGGGTGGGAAAATTGGGAAAGAACCCATCTTTAAACTGTTATAAAAAAGTTTACGACATCGATAAAAACTGTAATATTCATGACGTAAGGGAAATTTATCGATGTAGAGGATAAAGGCTTTGATTAAAGTTAAAGTTAAATTAAATTTATTAATAAGTAAACTATAAATATGCCCCTTTATATTAAAAAATACTAATTTATCAATTGTCCGATTAAAGTATAGGTTGCAACAATTCAATGTAAATTCTATTTATTTTGAGGTACACATTTATTTTATTTGTTAACTATTTTATTTTTATTATTTTAATTTCGATTTGTAAAAGGTGATAAAGGTGGTGCATTATCAATTTGTCATGAATGACGCCTCTGAATCAATGGAAAAATAAAGAACAACAAATGTTTTCAAGTGTAGAGTTAATAATAGATCGCAACAAAGGAAACAAGCCGAGAATAAAGAAATGAGTCAATTGGTTATGGTGACCTGGCTTTGCTTTCGGCGCCTCAGAACCGGCTTGTGGACTAACTGCCGTTCAATTTAAATTTGTCATTTGAATTGCAACCGCCAAAAAGCTACAAACAAACATATCGACAGCTGTTATACTTTCCACTTCGAAAGCGCAGCTTCCCAGCAACAACAAAGCACAGCTGGTGTCCACCGACCGCGACGTTTGTATGTACAATATACATATAAGTATGTCAAAATAAATACACTGATAACAAATGAAGTAAGATCAAGATTTTTGCGTTTTTAAATTTAATCTTTCATATAAGAGAAAATAATAATAATCAAGAATTACCATTTCAATTTCAAGTTTTTTATATGACACAAATAATTTAAATATAAAATATGTTTCAATTTCAACTAAGAAATCTTTAGAAAAATAAGCTTACGTTACTTTCGTTATTAAATGGTCACGATATTTGGGCAAAAAATCTTAAATTTGTACTTATTTTTCTTAAGTGTAAATATGTACATACTTACGTAAATACGTACGGACGATACATCGCTGCTTCGTTTTCCTTCCAGCTTTGTGTTGCTTCCTGGCATTTGTGTATTTTTCATCGACGCGATCGCAACGCTGGCCGAAGATCTGTTTAATTTGTCGATTTGTGAGCCTTTTAAAACATTTAAATTTGTGTTCCCGTGTCCTATTTAGTTATTAACAATAAACACTGCAGTCAGCTTTCTGTGAGCATTTTATTTGTGGGTAAGTTTGTTTAAACGTGATGGTTTAAATCCGGTTTGCGCCGGTGCATGATCCCTTTTTTTTCGCCCACTGCGCAGTTGCAAAACAACAGTAACTTGGCGTTCTTCTTGTCTCTGCTGGTTTTTGCCCTTGCACTTTCTTACTGTTCTTTTTTTCGCTGTAATGATGTGCGTGCAAAATGTGTGTGTGCGTGGGTTTTATTGCTTTTCTTATTGGAATGATGCTTTGTTTGCTAACACATATGTCATACATACATGAATTTATGTACATGTACATCACTATGTATGTATGTAGACTGTTCCTGTAAGGGCAAAAGCAGAGGAGACTTAGGGCATGTCAATTCTGGGACACAGCTTGTGGCAAAATACATACATACATACATATGTATGCACTTATGTACATATATGTACTTACAGCTGAGGTCAATATAATAGTACTAAATAAAACAATTATTGGATATGTTATCCCATCATTTAATTCTCCCTTTAATTTGTAAAGTTTTAATTTGATTTAATTTGCTTTTCCAATGTGTCTCCATAACTGTAATTTCACAATTAATATTCCATGCAAGGGTTTGGAATGGAACTTTACACCGCTTGCAAAAGAACAGAGACAAAAAAAAAAGAGCGAAGAGAATAAATTTTAGTTATGGCATCTTGAGACTCTCTCGTAGCCATTATTTTCAATCACCATAAAGAAATCAATGTTAGCGGTATTTATTCAAACTAGTCGGTGGTTCCGACGACTATATTTATTAACAGTTTTAGTAACTATTGCAAAATGAAGGACAAAAACATAACTCGGTAGTTATGCATATGCATGTATTTTTAGGACTTTCAGCTTAAATTTGATAAAACCTGATAATTATATATATACATAAGTTATGTACATATGTATGTAGATTCCTTTACAAGTTACAAGTTTATTTTAAGTGTTTATTTATTTTTTTTTTTTTTGCAATATACAACTTTAATTTTGTTTCCTTTTTACCATGTATTTCCAGAGATTTTATGTGATATTTCTTAATTTTTTCCGTATTACATTCCACCGGACACAAAAACATTACAAAATGGTTAACAACACTATTGAAGGCGAAGGTATGTTTTTATTTATTCTCTTGTTTTTATGTATTTTTTTTTTTAATTGTTTCCTGGGGGTTTCTATAATTTAATTAAAAGAATTTAAACAATTGAATTAATTACAAAACTCTATTTTTCTGAGGTAGTAAGTTTATAAAATAAGACTACTTTATTAAATATTAGTTTTTTAGCTATACTAGCTTAACGAATAATTTATTTTTATTTGACCAAGTTTTGTAAACATATAACTTTGTGGATGCTTAACCCCGCAAGGTACAAATCTACGCACATCATGATTGGTGCTTAAAGTCGTTGTTTCAATCAGAATATGGAATGAAAGTAAATAGCTGCAATTTTAACAATTTTAACCGGAAGCACTCTTCTATGCAATTACGTCTTTTACAACTATTTATTTTTTTTGTTAATTCTAGCAGTTTTCAGTTGTTGCAAAGCGGGCAATGTTGTTGCGGCTAGTGGCAATGGAGAATCGATTTGTTAACAGCCAGAGAGCAATTGCCATTGCCGCCATACCACCAACAGCGGTCAGTGGACCTTCCATATCACTCGAGTGCCTTCCTTGGTGTCCTTTTCTTTACAAGTCGCCTGGAACGCTGCAGTACAACTTTTTCCGCACTTACAAACTTACACTGGCAGACCAGGACCTACATATATAAAACGAGTTAATAAACGTCAGTTGTAGCCGCACAGCACTCGTATATACAACTGCAAAGTGCAGTAAAGAAAAATCGTTATTATTATATATAATTCTATATAAAGGAAGCGAAAGAAAGGGTACAGTAAAAAAAGAAAGAAAAAAGGGTCTAGGTACAGGAGCTGACACATTTAATGCCTGATGTTTATAGGATATAAATATAAATCATATGTAATGAAACTTGATAGATATTTATTTATTCTTGTTTTATTGAGTTATTTTAGGACAACAATAATATACAAATTAGATTCTCGTATGGCCTAAAACAAATGTGTAAGCCTAGATCGAATCGTCTGGTAATGCAGTATATATTTAATAATGCTAAAGTTATTTTATTTTCTGCCTTCAGATTTCATACAAAATTGTACCCTTTGTAAGTGTATAAATAGGCAGAGCCACAAACTATGTAGGCAAACGGTGTTCGCAAAAGTTTATTGAACTGGAAGTTGAGCGCGTAGGCTCCTTCTGTGAAATGCAGCAAACTGGCAAAAGGAAGCTTGGCTATGCCGAAGTGGGTACACACTTTCTTTCAGTCAACATAATATTATTTGTAATTATTTTTTGTAACAGCATTTGTAAGAGAATACTTGAACGCAGCCTTGAGTTTTACATGATTTGGTACAGATGTTTCCATCTCTAAACGTTTTGAATGTGCTGTCTTGCCTTTCCCATACGAGTTCAAGCGAAACATGCAATAAAAATCAATCAGAAAAGAATGGGCTAATGCCTCAACCCCATAGATCCCTACATACATCCCCCACAAAGCTGTTTCAACAAACATATGTTGCGGAATTATATGGGGCTAAACTGACAAATATTCACATTGCATGCCTTCGATAATTATGGGTGCCGCATATGCATGCATTAGTAAGCAGTGCAAAAGAGTTTCTGCGAAAACTTTCATTAAAGTGGACATTTTGTGGTGCAGTTGCTGGTACTTGTCGTTTGGTTTGCACACCCCTTTGTTGTGGTCATGTACAATGTACATACATACTATATAAACTAAAGCACAGTGCAGAAACATAAGTGCTCCAGTGGGCTCTGTGTTGAGAATATGGTTTTTATTAGGGATGTTCATTGCTTGTTTGGGTTATTTTACAAGTACTAAATCATATTTTATAAATTATAGGCTAACTTTTAGGGCAACTGGTGCTGGCGATGCACAAAAACAATTTTTTATAAGTCAGAGGAAAACCAGCCCGAAGTGGCTTTGAAGATTATTGGGAAAAATAAGCAGCTTAAGGTTCAATTGTATAACTCTCAAGTCTCTATTTGAGCCGATTGTTTATATAAAAAGTAAACCATATAGTTTACCAGTAACAGAGATCTCTTATTTTGGACCACCACCTGTAAATTTGTGCATTATCGGTTAAAAGGCCAAGTGCCATTTGGGGTTGAAGGGGAGTTTATTCGTTTTCCCCCTCTGAAGTCCCATTTCCCTTTCTGTATATTTGGCAATGCATTAATAATGATGTGTGGGCACCAAGCACGGTATGGAACGCATATCACGTAAAGCGTCACGTGTTTACAAGCAATTGCGTTGGACGATAGTTTGGTCTTGAGACGAAAACTATAAAAAATATTAAGTGGTGACTATACCTGAAAAATACTATACAAAATAAATTTGCATTGAAAAATGTTGTATCAATAGGTACACTTTTTAAGATTTTTTTTAAGTGTTTGTAAACTTTAGCATAGCTTAAAAATCCATTTTATAAAATAGGGTAACGCCTCGGCGAATAGACATTGACTCCTACTACATGTGTTTGGTCAACTGTGGTGCAGACGAAGAAGGTGGAACATTAAAGAACTTTTATAGCCGGAATTTCTATAGCTCAGCGTACTTTACTGCTGGCTGAATTCTTGACGCTAGGCCAGAATCCCTTTCTCTTTCCAGACATGTCTTGCATCTTCAACTCAAATCTCTTGAGGATGTTGATTTTTTATTCATACCTAGAGGTGTGTAAAATGGTGTCGAGGTCCCCAGCCTGGAGTCCCTCATAGTTTCAGTTTTCCGTTTCCGGGCTGCCCTTTAGCCGGATGTACACGGCACAACAACTCACAGCCACAACAAACCGGCAACCCCTAAAACAACTAAGCCTTATTAAAAAAAAAAAAAAGAATAAACCAACAAGAAACGCAATAATTTCAATAAAATTTGTTAAATTTGTGGCATATTATGTTCTAGTTTATGAGGAGAGTAGTGGGGAGGTGAAAGTGAATGGCATTTTGGAGGAGTTTTGCTGATAAGACAATTTCAGTGCTTAAGTCAGTCAGAATGTATTTTTTGTTTTTTGTTTTTTTTTTTTACGGTGCGTAGAAGTTTAATAGTACGCTCTTTTGCACTTTAGAACTGTTCATTTTTATTTGAAATTTGGAGAAAGAAAAAATATATTTAGCTTCGAATTGGAAGTGGAATAGTAAGCTAGACATTAAATATACTTTTAAATATCAAAAATTTTTAATTTGTGTGGTGAATATTTTTAAAACCATAACAAGTAGAATGTCTCTTTAATAGCACAACAATACCAAATGTATTCAAAGTACTTTAAAATGCAACTACTACAAACAAACCCAATCGAATTTGTTTAATACAGAAAGTTCGAAAAGAAAATGTTATTTTAAGTAAAGAAACATTTCAAATAAAATGAAACGAAGCCTGAACCATATACAGCAGAGGCGAACAATAAAAACTAAGAGAAAACCAAGAAGTTTTCAATTAAATTAAAGTGGTAAATGCTAGCACTATATGCATTTATATAGATTTGTGTGTGCGTGAGTATGTGTTTGGCACTTGTACTTGCAATATAATCGAACTTCAACCGCTGCTCTGTTGTTCATTTGGCTAAGTCCTTGTACACAAGGGGGCGGGAAATACGATCTGGGAGGTTAGTAGGTGCACTTATTCTGGGGGTTGTCGGTATCATTTTGCAACGACGAGACAACGAATACAAAGACGTCGTACACAGTGGGGTATTTGACCCCAAATCTTTGGATATATTCAATGAAATTTGCTTGAAGCAAAATAATTTGACTTTTTTCTAGTTTACCATAAATAAAAAACTAAGACTATACTTAATTGAGCCATATATGTATATTACTGTTAATCTAGAAAAAAATCTTTAAAAGTAAAGTCATTTTAAAACTTAAAGAAAAATATCTAAATCTATTAATAATCTGTTACTTACCTCTGTATTTAAATTACATATAATTAAAAAAATGCCCACTGTTTAAGTAATCATTTATATTTTTCCGTATGTTAACCCCACTTAATGGAATAAAAGAACCTTGTTCACATTGCGTCCCCCTTACTTAATCCGCCCTTTTTTGGGGTCAAATACGCCACTGTGCAACGGCAAAAGATTGTTTTTAGTCAACATTTCCTTTGAGGGTGGTTATGGGAGCGGGAAGGCTCTGAGTCATACAAAAAGAACTTGACGAAAAAAGTCTGCAACAGGCATCGAAAATATACCTGCACTTATGTATGTACCTGTTAAGTATAAGCAAGGGTTTAATGAGTAAATACATACAACATTTAATAATTATAAGACCTTTTTAATCTATAAAATATTTTCATATTAAAGTGCAATATATACCTTCTATCATATATATTATGTAATAATAAGTAATAAGATCAAGTTTTGATTTAGAATTGTTAGTATTTCCGATCGGTTACTGGCTTACTTAAAAATCTGTTGCATTACGCGTTTCGAATCATTTTCAGTTCCGCAAATATCTTATAAATATCTGAATTATTTTACTCGTTTTATTTTGGTTTGGTGAAAACTATTTAGCCTAATTTATCAAAGGTAATTTTGACCAGAAGCTCCAGAGTATGCTATTATAAAAGTTATTGATCTACGATATCGTCGTCCATATTTATGGCCTAAACAGAGAATATACTGTGAATTATTATACAACTGTATGATTAATTTTAGTTTATTAGCCTTATTTCCTGAACGTTTAATACTTGTTATTGCAAGTACATTTTAAATGTGTGCTTCCGTGTATTTGGCCCCACATTTTGTTTTTGTTTAAACTAAACTAGAAACGTAGGGATAAAAGCAATTCCCTGCAGGCCTCTTCCGTGGGCCTCTCTGCCTCTTGGCTTGCTTTACTCTCCCTCTTTTGGGCCATATTGTGACTCATCGGTGGCTCCAAGTGTGGTTTGTTCAGCTGGCGCCGTTCTGCTATTCAAATTGCCGCTCTATATCCTTGTCCCCTTTCCGTATTCTGGGTGCCAGCGGAACCCGACGCGTCGCCAGCTTCACACTCCGGTCCTCTGACTCCGGACTAGTGTTGTCAACTCTTTGGGTCGTAGAAAACCTGAACTAGAGTTTAG
>JAEIIL010013297.1:0-18794 GCA_018905715.1 Drosophila lini | reverse complement strand
AATGTAAAAAATAGCTACTGTCTCGAGTAGCTATTTTAGCATGATGTTTCAATGTGAAATGCTTTAGTTGATTCTTCGTATAGGGTTTTACCAAAGCTTCTCAACGAAAATAAAGCTCAAAAGTTGCCTGCTTAAGGTTAAAAATGTCATGCAATGCATTAGGTCTCAGGGGGAGTTGGGCGGTTACCAAAGTTACGAGTGCAGGAAGTTGGAAAATACAAAATAAGGAAATAACTTTCGAGAGTAATTCAGTCCACGTATTGAAATGGTATTGAAATGAAAAAGGAATCCATTTAAATCGAGCTGCTAGCTAAAGTTTTAATGGGTTAAATGGTCCTAAGCTCCTCTAGACTATAACATATGTATATTTACTCTTGGCCAATTGTGTCTCGTGGTTGCGTTTCAATTTGGACTATAACTCACTAGAACTGTGCTTTACACAAGGCTACAAATTTCGTTAGGGACTAAATTGTGGAATGGATTGTTTTTCTCATTGAGTTTGGAGTTGGAAGACTAAGATTTTTGTTTATTTCCTTCAGAGAGAACGCTGGGGCTCTCTGGTTGATTTGTTTTTATTTTTTTAGTTTGCTACGTACCGATCATAACCCGGGCTGGGACTGCATTCCATTCCAGCCAAAATGTGATAAACGACGAGGTGACCAATATAATGCCAGGTATGAAAACGGTTGTAAAATAATACGCACGGTCACGGGTAAATGTCAACTCGACCTGTAGGCAACTGTAATTACCTTAAGAAACAAGGCCGAAATTATGCAAATTCGGCCAAAAGGGTTAACACACGCACAACACACAGAGACAGACAGAGAGAAAGTGAGAGTAATAGATGGAGAAAACAGTGCTGCCAATAGGTCCTTTTTACCAGAAAGATATATCTACTCGGAAAGAAGGGATAAAGAAATATTCTTAACCGTTATATTTTTAAATATTTAAAATTATATATTGTTTATTTTTTTTTTTATTTAAAAGGTTTTAAAGAAAATGTTGAAACTGTATTTTTTCAGTAAAAATAATTTCAATCTAAAGACATTTTTAGATATTTTCATAAGAGACTTTTAAGAAAAGGGAAACTTTGAGGACAAATTCTTATAGCGGATAAAATTATTTACGTATTTAAAATTTCTTTTTATTTGTTTAAGATCTTTCTTGATTCTTGAAAATATGTTTTTTGGCAGCACTGGTAAAAGGACGAAGCACAGACTGCTATTAGAAAGTAGGTTATTTTTTTTAGAATTTACTCAAGGTCCTAGCCTAACCTAGACTATATCCCGCTTGTGGCTTTCGACTAACTCAACTATATTATTTGGAAAACTAAAAAAATACATATATATTTATTTGTGTAAGCTTGAAAAACTAAAGTAGTGGCTTTGCTTTCGAGTCGGGTGGGATTTGGTGGCTCTCATACAAGGAACAGAATCCATGCAGCAAACCTTAGATAAAAAAACTTAGAGCTAAAATCTTTGGGGTGTTTGGTTGGTCTTTCAGCTAATTTTATACATTGTTTCATTGCTACTACTTTGGCCGCATAGAAATGAAGTGGAAAAGTGACAATCAGAAATCATAAAGTTGTACAAATTACATTACAGAAGAAGGGCAATCGAAAAAGGCAAATGCTACGAAAGGCGGAAAGTAAATCAATTCTCAATGGCGTACAAAATTGATTTTTGGTTCGGTTAATTTCTTAAAAGTACGTATTTTTATTAAGAATTATATATGGGGGTTTTATTTTGTTTGGTGTGAGAGATATATAGAGAGAGCGAGGGCAAAATTGGTAATGGTTTGTAGGTTGATTTGATTGGTAGGTTGGTTGGTTGGTATTCATTGGTTTTGTTACCTATCATCGATCTAGCTGGCACGGCATTCCATTCTAGCCAGAAAGTTATAAAGGACGACGTCACCAATATAATGCCGGGTATAAAAACGGTGGTGAAATAGAATGCACGATCTCTGGTAAAGATTAAATCGACCCTAAGACAGCTGTAGTTCCCTAGGGGGCATTATTTGTTTTGTGTTTTGTTTGGATAGTTTGTAGCGTTTTTCGTTGGTTTTTTATAAGAAAAAGGGGGAAGTGGGAAGGTAGACAAAGATTAGACCATTAGATAGGCATTGGATACTGTTTTTCATATATAAAAGCTGCAAAAGCGAGTCTAGCCGAGGTCTCAGACTACGGAGTATACGGAAATCAAGACAAAATTAATTTTAAAAGCCAAGCCAAAGAATGGAGTCCACTTGCAAGAAACCTAAATAAAAATCATCTCTCGAATACGCCATATTGTATGTTGTTTTTGTTTTTAAAGTAAATACCATTTTTATTAGAAAACACTACGGTTACTAAAAAAAAACAATTTTCCCAGCTGTAATCTAATACAAAGTAAAAGCAAAGGAAGTTTTCGCACGGAGCTCCCAATGACTTACCTCTCCAGCTGTTCTGATCACAGGCCGTCGTTTGATTTTTGATCAAGTATGCATTCAGTGTGGTCAGGGAGGGACTTTTCCGCAGGGTGTCCTCGTCGTTTTTCCACACGTATTTGATTTGCGCCTCCTCGTAGGAAACTGAGGGGTGAAACAAGAAAGAAATTCAAAAATAGCTTTCAATTAGATTACGTTCGTAACCCAAAATAATCCCATCACCGCACACACACTCACTCTCACTCTCAATCATTTCATTAATTAATTACATTAATGTTAATAGGCGGGAATACCCCCCAAATACGTATTGTCTCCGGCTCTCAGACCCTGGAAATTAAATCATATTTGACAAACAAGCCATGACAAGCTGGCAAAAGGCAAAACACTTCGATGGATGTTCCCCCATCGCAGATGAAAATCTCGGCAGGAACCGACATCATCATCCTCTCAAAGTAATTTACGATGTCGCTCACGTTCTTAGCCGTTGTTTCCAGGAGGGTTGGAAACCGGAAACGACTTTCGAAAACAATGTAAAGACAACGTCGAGGCAAGACGAACTTTGTATGTCCTTTCAGATAATGTAGAACAATGCTATCACCAGCAATTGATGGTCAAAAAACAGGTTGTAAATATCCTGATAATTTTATATTTAATTTGTAATATTATATAAATTATTAGTTATACAGATTTAACACTTTTATACCCCATAAAAGGGTATCAAAGGCCCACAAAGCCAGCTCTAGCTCCGTGTGTGGCAAGCTGTGTGGCAGGCAGTCAGCCTTGTTAGTCACTTTGTCAGCTTTTGTCGTTTACCCCTCCTCAGTTGGAACTGCCACGCCCCCTCTAGGCCCCTACCGCCTCTCAATTGTTGCACAAACACAGACAGACAACACACACACAGAGAGAGACGAATGCAGAAGGAGGCAAAGATTTCCCTTGAGTGGCAGTCAACACGCTCGCCTGCCCATCTTTTTATCATCACAGAACATCAACATCTTGAGGTTCATTTTCAACACTCAGGAATTGCCGTATTATTTATACATTTCCTCCTACTGGCTCTGCTCTTTTATGTCATTATTTGGGGATTTTCAAGGCAGCAGCAGCTGCCTTCATTTATTTTTCAATTAATCAATTTAATTTCTTGAAAATCGTGGGGTTTCTTAAGAAATTTAATTTGTGATTTTGAAATGGGTAAGTAATTAGAATTAAAAACTGTCGTTATGTAGGGTATTTGGGTCCTTGAAGGCAGTCTCTATTTATTATAATTATCTGAATTAAGATATAAAGGAGGTGTTTAAAAGGTTGATTCTTATTTAGAACTACAACTTTTGCCATTTATTAAAGTTTAAAGTTATAAAACAAATGCATCTGAACTTACTGCTCTCCATGGAGAAGGAACACTTGGGATCATCGAATGGAAATATATGCAGACTTCCCTGGCAGGATAAAATCAGGTGACGTCTGAAAAGGGGAAAGAAAGCTTTGTGTAATATGGGTAGAAGTTTTTATTCAACACATTCAAAGTTTAGATAAAAAGATACTCCAATATAGCTGTCTCTGTTGAAGTGTCTCATTTTTTCCTTGTTAAAATACATCATTCAGCAACCTCTGAATGCACCTCTTAGATTTTAATTGTCATAGAATTTCCACTTAAAATTGATTTATAATAAATAAAGCTATTTTTTTCTTAATTTTTCTGCATTTCTCACTGCTGTTTTGATGTGCATCTTTTGGAAAACATGGCCTGACTATGTCCTCGGGCAATTTAATGCTTGTCTTGACCACTTAATATCTCGCTTTGTTCAGCAGCATCAATTCATAATAATTTTGCAGCCCGTGTCGCTGTCGCTTTTCCAGCAAGTTTTCCAGATTTCCGCTCTCCGGCATTCCTCCCTGTTGGCTGTGCAAACACAGCACAGGACGGGAAAAGCTGGGAAAGTAAATGGCAACTGCAACTTATTTTAATTGCTGGACGACACTTTTGCGCTATGCAGTCAATTGGAAAAGTTCTGTTGAATTAAAAATGTAGACAAGTTGTGAGTTGTGGAAGGGGAAAAGGGTGGAGGGGAAAGGGGAAGTGGGAAAGGAAAAACGGGGAATGAAGACAAACATGAGCATCCAACAAATGCCGGGCATATTGTGAAAAGTTCTTCTCCGCTCTGCTTTTCTCTCAGCAAACAGCGCACGAGCCTGAGTTTTTCACCTGGCCAGGAGTTGGCCTATATGTACGATATGTACGCTGTACCTGGCCAAATATTTACATACCTACTTTTTTCACTCACTTTACTCATATTCCTCTATTTCTTGTGCTATTTTTCATTACTGACCCGTATGTTTGCCGGCTAGCTTACATATTTCGTGGGCCCTTTCCCTGTTTTTTTTTATTTTGTAACTTTTCCACTAACCTCAGTGGAAATAACATAAAAAAAACAGCAGAAAAATTTGCTGGGAGAATAAAAAAATATTGCCGCTTCGCCTGTCATCTTGCTCTCCCTAATGAATATGAACTTTGAGCGAAGAATTTGCATTTTCTGGCGCCATTAAAGCCGCTAGCCCGGCCTCGTCGCCGGTTTTTGTATAAAAAATTCATTCATATTCAAATCGGGGCAAACAGAACAGAAAAGCAGAGGCAGAAAACTGAAAACTGAAATTCAGAAAACACAGAGCATCAGCAGGGCTGATAGGACACACACCTCATTGCGTACGTAATGGTCCCGTTCCGAAATATTCTTAAAGCGAAATGCATTGGTATGATGGGATCCTTGAAGTCGCCATGCATAATGAAATACGTATCCGGCGTCCAGATGCTATCATGATGATGCAGGGCGTTCAAGAAGTCGTAGTGAGACTTATTGCCATACTGCAGTCGCGGGTCGTTCCACTGCTGGTTCAACAGGAACTCCACCTCGTATTTCTGCGAAAACGTACAGTATCGATAACATATAGGATGCAAAATATAAAAAATATATATATTTCGCACTCACCAAGCTGCTTTCATCGGGCGATGCTAAGCTCAGGAGTAGCACGTTCACGTTCACCGTCAGAGTGCCTATTAAATGGGGTTTAAATTCACAATTACCATCTGCTTGAAATGTATTTCACTAAAATAGAGCAGGGTGCCAGCAGAACCAAAAACCTAGCTACCGAAAAATCCCAATAATAATCAATTACTACTTTAAATAGATGTATATTTTAGAAAAAACCTACAAAAAAAGTGACTGAAGACAGGAAAACATTAAATAAAGTAAAAATTATATCTCCAAATGATAGAAAAATAAAACTATCTGAAAGGTGCATCTATAAAATGTAATTCTTGAGATGACACCAACCGCGATTATGTGGTCTCCGTGCATTTTGATTTGTTGCCATATCGGGCGATTGCAAACCACAGCAAAAGTCTTCATCTGCAAAATTTTAAGAATAAGAGTCTAAAAAGTGGTTGGTTTTTAGGGGATTAAATATATTTAACTATTAGTATATATTAACTATTATTTTTAATTCTTAGAAAGTCTTTGTCTCTCTTAAACACTCTATTTTTCTCCTCTATCTGACCCTTGGTTTCTTCATTCAATATTTATCTTTCGTCCATACATTGTCATCTTATAGTTCTGCCAGTTTGCCCTCAATAACAAAGTATAAAATTTTACAACTGCCCAAAGAATGTAGCGTAATGATTTCCCAGGGCATAAACATATAGAAAGTAATGTAATTGCATTGCATAGATGGCCTGCTCAAGATTGTGGTGGTTCCCGAGTCAGAGACCCCGTTGGTGGTCACTTCTTTTGTGCATCGCATCCAGGGCAGTGGAGCCATTAAGTTTAATTGATTTTATAGTGTCCATACGTCGTGGCCATGCTGCTCCAATTGTTGTCATTTGGCAAGGACTGAGAGCTGAAAGACTGAAAGTGTCCCGATCCCCCGGCCCCTCTCATTCCCAAGCCAAGTATGAGCTGGAATCATTGTTCTCCCACGCCCACTTAGCAAAATTGGAAATTTTATCGAGACAATGGGACGAGTTCTAGAACCTCTTACCGTTCACCGGCGGCAGTAATCGTTTGTCGTAGCGCTTCTTCTCCAGCAGCAGATCTAATATCTCCTTATCCGAGCTGGACTCGTCGAATCTGCGAGGAAAATGAGTTACAGTTAGTCTTGAGATTAAGTAAGCACCTGAGCATTACAATTCATGTTAATTAGTGTAAGTAATTGTCAAAATATATAGAATCGTTGGTTACTTTCCCAGGGACTCTTTTATGTACAACAGTTTTGTGTGCTGTTATAAATAGATGGGAAGATTGTTAGTTTATGGATAATAGATAAGTCGAACAAGAAAACCAATTGATAGACAATATCGTATAACCAAAGAGTAGTCAGCAACGTAAATTATTTTCCTTTTGCTTGGAATTTATTCGACAGAACTCAAGTTTATTTGGGAACACCGGAACTGAATTAAGTACTTGTTATATAAAGCTTAAAACTATACAAATATTTAGCCCAGAAAAAATTGCATTTCAGTTGGGGCAAATAATAAACTTGTCTTTCGAATCACATGCACAACGCCAGCGGAACGAAGCTGAGAAAAATCAATTACCTCAACGGAAAATCAGATCAGAACCAAAAAAGTATATTTGTGCATAAAACCAAACTTTATAATTCGAGTAAATTAAATAAAATAAAACCGAAAATTCTAGTTTGCTCTCTGATTTCGTATGTTTTCGAGATTTTTAGAGAGAGAAAGAGAGATAGGGAAGGAGGTGTGCAATAACTTACTTCGACCAATCGATGCCATGACTGAAAGAATTTCAAAAAGGAAAAAATAAATAGAAACATTTTTGAACGTGTTGTGGAAAGGATTGCCAGGCGATACAGATTGATGGATTCATGGAGAGACAGAAAGATAGTTAGGAAGATACGGAGGCTGTGTGTGTGTTTGTGTGTGAGGTCTGGGACAACGAAATCGAATGGATGTGTTCCGGAATGCTGTTTGGGTTCTTCAACGCACAAATTCGCCTTGATTTTAGGTTGTCTTGTGGGAAGAATCTATAATCATTAATAATACTTTTATTTAAAAAATTTTTCTAAATATTAATGTCCCTTAAAATGCGGACGCAAATAATTCTTTAATAAGTTACATCTTACTATTTATAGTCCTTAAAAGTCTATAGGTCCATAAATATATCTTGTCTTGCCTTATACCCTTTCAGGGCGTTACAATTTTAGTCTAGCTTAAAAAATTGTATTTTTAAGAAATTTAATTTCAGTATGAAGATTTATTATTCTAATAAAAACTGGCACAGAAATGGATAATAATGCTTTTTTGACGTTTCTATGTTTCTGTAAACATTGATTGGTACAAAACCTGTTACCAAAAGATACATATTTTATATATAGATTTAAAGACTATGGATCTAATAAGAACCAACAAGAAAAGCTTTCTGAATTGAAATTAAACAATTCTTGGCTTATTTGCAAGGGTTTTTTTTTCTTGTTTTAATTAAAGTTTAACGAACTAACGACTGCTAGGCACCCTTGACGGCATAGAGTCCTTCAAAGGACAAATTAAAGAAGTTGTCATTTGAAAGATACAAATTCGGACCCTTTTTAATTGATTTCAAAGCCAAAGCTTCATATTTCTTTTAATCCTAAAATCAAGGTGAATTTACAAAACAAAAAAAAAAATAATAAATTATAAAATGAATATTTGGGGCTATTACACTCCCACAGCCACTGCACTCACATGGGATGCTTGTCGAGGGCACCCGTCTCCGACTGCGTGGCGGCGGCCGTGGACGTGGTGGTCAGATAGCACAGCATCAGGATGACGCTGGAGGCGGCGTAGAAGCTAAACGACTGGCTGTAGTGCTTGTAGTGCTGGCCGAGATACTGGAAGGCGGCCGTCGAGGTGGCCGCCGCCGTGGCGCTCACATTTGCTATGATGGCCGCTGACATGCTGGCGGGCAGGCGGTTCGCCACACCCTGCTCCTGATCCAGTTCCTCCTCCTCCTCCTCCTCAGCTTGCCAGGGCCGGTATGCTAAGTCCTCACGGATGTTCCGCCGGTGATCCTGTTTCTGTAGCATTTTCGCTAGGGCGGCGAGGGCTTGGAAATGCAGGGAGAGCGCAGAAATGCCAGCGGCAGCTGATCTGGGAACCACAGAGATCTGGGCCGGTTGACTGCGCCGCCGACGGAGGAGGACATGGTGCTGGTGCTGGCGGTGCTTCTGCTTCTCATCATCCTCCTGCTCGTTGGCAATATCGATTTCGATTCTAGGTCCTCCGTGTGTCGCCAACTCGCCCTCGCCCTCGTCCGTGTCCTCGTCCTGGTCCTCGCCTTTGTCCTTGTGCGTTTCAGCCACTTGACTACCACAACCGCTAGCACTAAAGTCCTTGTTGTTCTCCTGATGTGGCTGCCGTATCGTTAAAAGCACTTGAGCCGTCGCTTTTAGATGTTTGGGCGCAGTTTCTGTTTGTGTTTCTGTTTCGGCTTGCGTTTTATGATTTTGTTGATAGTTATCCTTGATTTTGATGTCCTCAGCTGGTTTGCCATCGGCTCTGCCTCTCCTTCCCGCCGCTGCTGCTCCGGCTCCCGCTCCTGCTCCTGCTCCTGCTGCTTTTCCACGGCATTGATTTCGCCTTAGTTGCTTGATTTTTGGTTTGTGGGGCTGCTCTTTGGCCGCTTCAAAGGCGCAGCCCATGTTACGACAACTGGAAAGGGAAAAAGTTGAGGAAAAGCACTAAGTAAAAATATCAAGATTATTAAATCCAAATATATAGCCAACAAGCATTTGAAAAATGAATTATTAATTTAATATTCAATATACTTTTAATTTAAATTTTTAGTTTTTTTGGGTTTCCAACTTAGAAACTAGGACATTTTATATCGAAACAACTCCCGCTAAGCCCCATAAAAAAAAACTAATTAACCTCGACGAAAGTGAAAGCAATCCGCTTGACGTACAATCTAAAATAAAAATCTATCGTCACCCACTTGACGCTCGTTTGCAGTGACTTGGCCACATCAATACTGGCTTTTCCGCTTTTCCGTTTTCTGTATACTATATACATTTTGATTGATGTGGCAATATCGGATTGTTTTTGGCCCGTCGCTGGGCCACGCCCACCTGCGTGCCCGCCTAACTGTAAATGCCAGCCGCCAAATAACACGATTCCTGCAAACGGATTTACGATTGCCAATGAAAAACTTTAATTTTCCTGGTAATTTCCAGCCTAAGTTTTCGATTTAGTGAAATTCTATAACATTACCTGACTGGCGGTGTCACTGAGAATTATAGTGACAAGTGTCGAAGGTTTTATCCCATGTCTGTTATTATTAAGCTGGATCGATTTGTAGGTAAAGTTGGTATTGCGTTTGGTACTAATAGTGGGTAATTTTATGTAAACGTTAAACAAATAATTCAGGATCTTGTAGTTACGAAAATGATGGGGATTATAAATAAATATTTATTTATAATAAATTTTTAATCACTTTACAGGAAAATTATGTTAATGGTCGATTTTTCGTTTATTATTTATGATGTTTTATAAACTAAAAAAAGTTTTTTTAATTTTAATAAGACCCATAAGAACTTGATGTGAAATTCTGAAATTAAAATTTACCTTATAAAATATTCATTTGTAGAACGAAATTGGATTTTGAGATACAGAGTTGTAAATTCCTTTTATAAATATCAATACTTATTTAACGCCCTTTCCTTTATCTTAGAATTTTTTTCATTAAAAACTGTCTTAAATATTTCAGTCTTTTAAGCCCGCTTAGGCCACAGAGCCCAAAACCGAATGTCAGTCAGCCAGTCAATGGGCCAAACGAATTTTTATATTGTTGCATGTCAAAGGCTGTCTTTTGGCTGTCTTTCCCGGGCTGCTTTTGTTGTTAGTTCGGGTTTTGCCATTATAGTTGTTGCTGTTGCGGTTGTCAGTTTGTGGCCAAGTCAGGGCGAAATGCAATTTTCATTTCGGCCAGAGAGTAAATGTGTTTTTCAAGTAGCAACCAGCTTGGCTCTATATTTTGACATTTATTTCAACATGCAAAGGCTCGAGCGGGCATTGCACCATGGCCGAAATGAATTCGAGCCGCAGGAATTCAATTTCCTCTGTTGCTCCAAATAAACTGGCGTATAAATAGACATCCATTGAGGCAGAGTGATTTGGGTCTGATTAGTTATGTCCGTAAGCCTGGTTGTTATGGGTTCGAAAGCCATAATCGGCTTATACCCCTCTGTTTTGTTTATTTTGTTTACCTTTTTTTGCTTTTGTTAATACTTTTAAGCTATGTTTAATGATGAACAAAACCGCAGTCCAATTCAAAGTTGATTGGCCGCACAGCTTATTCCCCAGCATATGGAAAAACTTTGACACGAGCCAGTGGCATCCTTTTTGCCTTTTGAAGAACCACACACCAAACACAGACAAACCCACCGAAAACAGGCACTCAGTGGCTCTTGTGGCTCTGCCTCCTACGTATTCAGGGTCTTCATTATACATTTATTCGATTTTTACGTGACTTTGGCCATAAAGCACGAAAATAAACCCCAAGACGGCAGATACGAAAAGTAATAGGCGCAGGAAACTAGGAAGGCCCTAGGAATGGGCCATGTAAATGGCTCTCATATACAAATTGGTACCGATATGTGTATGGTCTTTATGCCATACGTGTTTTCGTTAGCCGCCTCTCTCTCTCTCTCTCTTCCACTCACATGTGCCAGGACAATTATTGACCTCAATCTATTTTAAACGCTGGCTTGTAGGATTCCTTTTTTCTCTGCCAACGAAAATGTCAAAAAACTTTAACAGAGTGGCAACTTTTCGGTCTGATTATTGAGTGAAAAGGGGGTAAGGGAGTGCAGAAATAGCTCACCATAGATCAGTTCAACCAGAGCTTCCTCCGAGTCCTTCCCGCTGATATCCTTTATGCCTTCCGGGGCATAAATTTGCACAAACCGCTGCGCTGCAGCTTGGGCAAAGTTAATCCTCCGTCGTCTGGCGGCCGGAAACGGCGCCAACTGACAGGCCAGGCCGACAACTAACCCAAAACACAACCAATCCCCGCTGGTTTTTCCTACATTTCCCATTTTTTATATACGTACATCGTTCGTCGTTGTGCATTTCATTTTTCGCTCTCAACTTTTTCATATTTCCACTGGACGACGTAACTTTTCGAATTTCGTATCTGTTGTACATTTTACATGCCATTTTCCTTTCTTACCATATTATTATTATTTATTTTTTGTTTGGGGTTGTGTTAGTAAATTGTTCAGTCAATTTAATAATTTGCTGCTAGTTTTTGCCTCTAAATTAGTTGACACTGTGCGGCGCTGTTGCTGCGGTCGGGCCCTCATGTCGGATACTTAATGCCAAACATTAGTGCACGTTTTATGTTGGATCAGCTTTAATGGCCTAATTAGGAATTTTACCCAAATCAAGCTATAATCCAATTAGATGCGAATCCAACACTTTTTAAAGCCGAGTCAAGTTAATTGAAAATTCCATTAAATTTTGTTGTGAGAGAAACTACAACCCAGGATGAGTAATTACAACTTTAGCAGCTCGGAGAGGGGACTTAACTCTGAATTAAATCAAGGGATTCCAGGCAACTGGTTGTATAATAGTTTCATAGTTAAGGATAATTAGTGCTTATACAAATGATAATTAAACTGTTATGGGTATATATTCTTAAACAAAGCATTTAAAATAAGAATTAAGAGTATTAATTTAATTATATTTCTTAAGTTTCCCTAAACCTCATTCCCCCGACTTTAATGCCAACTTTTAAAGATCCCCTTTTAGGAAAAATATATTTTAATTTTCCATTAAACGTCCAAGTTTCGGTCACAGGCGAATGGGTAACCGTAGTAAACAAAATAACAATAAAAACTTTTCCCACAACAACATCAATGGCAGAACAACAATTACAAACAACTTGTTATCGATTTTTTGGGCGTCAGTGTTTGCCATTGTTCGGAGTCACGAACTTTCCAGTGACAGAAAAGACAACAGCAAAAATAAAGTTGATTAAACCCATTGAAATGGTCTCTGGCTTTTACATATACATCTACATATCCACGTATATATAGTAAAGATTGCGGGCGGGCCGACAAGAAAGGCTAAGTGGAGGCATTGTTGTGTTGAAAACAGCTCTACAAATTATGTATGTGGACAACTCAACAAATTGTCAATTACTTCATCGTTTGTAAAAAGAAAGAAAATATATATGAGGCACTGTATAAGGCATATCTGCATCTAAGGATAATATAATTTTAAATTAATTATGTATTTAATCAAGGTTTATTCCTTTTTGTGCTTAAATTAATATTGCGACAACTGGTCATCCTGAAATTACATCGGCTTTCCTGGAACCTCAATCAAATATGTGCAAAATGAAATCCATTATTAACGGACTTAGTCTCCCCGCTGGCCATAATAATGGAACATAATCTGTTGCATTAAAAGTTATTAAAATGTCATGGCATAGACCGACAAATTGATGGCCAGGCAAATGTGGTAATTGAAGAAGGCCACTTGACCCAGTTTCCCGGCCCGGACCAACTGCAATTGGAAATTGGTAATGCAGACACTGAGAGAGAGCAATCTGCATGCCGTCATGCCTAATTAAATAACTCGACGGGGTAGGTAAGTGCATCCAAAGGGGGCGGAGGCTGATCTGGAGTGGAATGGAGTCCGATGGAGTCATGGATTCGATGGAGTAGTGCCGATGCAGTTCATTCGCATTTCAATTAAAAGGCGAATGCAGACAGAGACACAAGCACTCGGAAAATGGCAAACCACTCAGAGGGACGCTAAGCCGTTTAGGCTTAAGTCAGCTTATTGCTCGGAAAAGTGGAACACGCGACGACATAGTTGTCACACGACGACGACGATACCTGGGACCGGGAATTTTCCAATAATCGAACGCACAAGTTTAATTAATGCCAGCCAAGAAGTGTAATTGAATAAGAGGTGTTTCCGCTTCCTGTCATTGCGTTTATTTGATTGCAGATCAGAATTTGGCTATTTTTGATTTGAATTCTTATGAGAAGCTAACGAGAATTTCAAACTGCTTAATTTAATCATAATTGAATTTCCCTATTTTTAAACATACATATTTAATCGTTTTCATCATTAAATTAAATTTGCATTTTAAAAAGCTATACATTTTTGCATTCTAGCAATGCTGTAACCAAAATCGACTCTACTATATATGCCATATTTATGATTCATCGCTGAGGTGAGCCATTTAACCCAGCTAATTGCACATTTTGACAGTTTGCGGTGCAAACGTTTGCGCAAAGTTAACACAGAATGACAAAGTGCAAATGTGCAACGCTCGTGTGCGGAGATAGAGCAGGAATTGCGGTCTGACTTGGGGATGAGGATGGCCATGGGAGTTAGTAGTACTAGTAGGGGGAGGGAAATTCCTGTGTGCTTGGTATCACATTCTGTTTACAATAAGCTTGGGTCAGCTCGATGAAAACACACATCGCAGTAAAGCCAACATGTTTTTCTTCTTTTCTGTTTTTGTATTCCCCAGACAGAAATCGAACAGCTGCTAGCTTTACAAGTTGGCTTCGGCAGTTTGCGGTTACTTTCCCGGTTACGCAACACACATTCCGAGAGAGGTGTACTTCGATATTTTTTATTTATAATTAAAATGAATAAATGGCGGTGGATACCGCAACCACAGAGTCCCTTAAATTGGAACGGAAGTGTGTCACATACAGTTGCGGTCAGAATAATGACACTGAAAGTTTAACACAATTGGCATTTGACACTTTCGGTGATACTCTTGTTTTTAAGAGTATTAATTTGTATTAAACAAGAATATGGTAAAATATAGCCGAGTTAAAATTGTGTTTAATTTAATGGGGAAAAAGGCTTAAAAGTTTTTGCTTAGTTATCCATATTTTATGCAAGAACTAGGTGTTAATTTGTGGTATTTCTTAGGCTTTTATATTTTTTATTTATTTATAAAGTAAAACCAGTGACAAGTGCTATATGGCCACCGCTCGTTGCCCTTTCGGTTGATTGTTTAAGTAATTAAGCAATCGAAACGAGCAATCCCCTTGATCCCACTTTTCAGATCGAACTTTTCGAGGCTGCGTCCTTTTCAGTTAATATGGTATGTTATATATACATATTTTTTGTTGGCCATCGAACCCGAAAGGCTTTTGTTAAGGGAGCTTTAGCTGGATTTGTTTGGCACGCGAGGACGAGCCTAAAATATCTAAGGGAGGAGTTGGAATTCTCTTGGTCCTGTCAGTGCCACTTAAATGCCATGCATCATGGAAATTTATGTGAATAAATTATAATCAAGCAAGGAAAAAACATACAGAGCGTAATAATTCAGATTAAAAAGTATTTATACACATGACACACACACTTGGTGGGGGGAGAAGGAGACGGCGAGGATGTATGGCTGGGGGATGCTCCTCTGGGAGGGTATGGGTGGCTTTAAGCTGCCCACTGGTCACGCGTGTTCGCTGCGCGTGTCCTGCGCTGATTTCGCCATAATAAATTGACATTTTTTGGACATTTCTCTTGAAGTGGCCGCTGCTGGGAAAACTGGGAGCTGTCTGTCATTTAAGCTGCTCTCTGCGATTTCCCCCCCCTTTTTTTTTGTTTGCTGGTTTCAGTTGTTGGGCCAAGGCAAGCAGCTTATGGCGCTATACGGTTAAGAGTTGAACTGAGGGCGATTGCAAGGACAAACTCCTTGGAAATTTTGGTACATCTTTCTTAAGGAAAATTAAGAAGTAAGAAATTAAATTAAGCACTAGTATTATTTAAAGTAAGTACATACTAATAAAATGCAAAATGTTGCAAATTTTCTATTTTCAGAATTAGACTTATGTAGGATGTTTTCCCGCTCCTCAAACAATCTGGACCATCAAAACTCTGCAATCAAAACCAAAAATCCCCTTAAGAAAATTACAGGAAAAAGCAATAAGCTTTCAAATAACAAGTACGAGTGGCAACGTAAGAAGAGCGAACAAGCAGCGACAAATAATTTGGCACAAAAGCAAATAAACAAGATAAACAAACAACAAACAAACAGTCAGACAAACAGGCGGAGAAACAAACACGAAGAGAAGAAGCAGAAGACGCGACAACGACAACGGCGCGGAGGGGGAGGAATCTAAAGACAAAAACAAGCCAAGTACCAAAGCACATAATGAGCATAATGGGCGTGTTGAGAGTGTGGGGCGTGGGCCTCCGGCATGCCAGGGGGTCACATTGCCCCCCTAATTCAGACCCCTTCCCTTTCGCCTGCCAGCACAAGACGAGTGCCAAAGAGCTTTTTGTGTTGGTTTCTCTCTCTTAGTGCCAGAATAAGCGCCACTTTACATGTAGACACACACACAAGCAATTCACACACGCAAAAAAAAAAATGTTTAAAAAAAATGCAGGACTCAAAACAAAGAAAAAAATATTCTATTTAAACCCTTTCTAAGTAAAAACTATAACTTTGACTAAGAATTACTGTATTCCTCAGCCTTCAGTACGATTTATATTTTTAAGTTTAAAAGGATTTTCCCCAGTGTATCCATGAGTGGGGCAAAAGGGGGTGTGCTTTAGGGGCATGTCACCCCTTCTGGCAGGATGCAGTTACCAGCTGCAGCTGCATCAGCAAAACGAGGGCAAAGGCACGTCGCCAACCATTTAAACTAATCTTGAGGCAGTTTATTTATATATCTCAAGGGTCGTTTGTCCTAACAATGTGTCCTGCTTATATGGGAGCAGATATATATGCACAGATATGTGGATATTCGCATATATAAACCAGAACTAAGCTCAGGTAAGCCATGAAAAAGGGGAGCGAAAAAGGGGATTTTATAAAAGCCAACTTTCCCCCAAAACACGGAGATGTACTATATATATTCTTTGGAAATGCATTTAGGGGACATTTATATAGAAAAAGATGAAAGAGAACTCCCAAGATATGTATTTGTATTTATCAAGAAAGAAATGGGGGAAAAGGTTTAATACTATTTACTTTCATAAAAATGTATACTATTTACTTCAAATATATACACAATTTAGTTTCCCTTATTTAAAATACCATTTTATAAAGCTCCCCATTTTCCAATTACTATTCTTCCACTGGAAAAGCGTAAAACCTACAATTGATTTCCCATGTTTGCGCTTTAGTTGAACCTTCTAATCCGCCTCAAAGGTCGTCAATTACATGAATTGAATAGATTACTCGGTGCCCAGGGCACTCCCTCTTACCTCGGAGGTCGGAGACGCACACTTGACTGACCTTTGCCTTAAGTTATAGTAATACCCCCGTTTGAGGCTATTTAATTTCTATATAAATATTTTGCCATAGACCACAAATCTGCGGGTCATAAGCCGCAAGGACACGCCGCCACAGGACATGCAGCTCCTTGGAAGCTTACGAGTCCAAGCCTCGAGAATATGCCCCACTGAACTTGGACTAAAGCAGCCGGAAATTAAGCACACAAAAGTTTCCCAAGACTTGGCCCGCACCTTCACTAATACACATGTATGCCAGAGCACTGAGAAATTAGAGGGAACTTGAATGATTTAAGATTTATACTTTAAATTTATAAAATATTGTATAAGAAACATTTCTTCATTTCCCTCAGTGCTCATGCAAAGGCTGCTTGTTAGCGCTTTGCATTTTCATAGCCGCCATTTCGCTATATTTTCAGAAGATACCTTACAAGCGAATGCATTCAGCGCTGATTCTGTTTGAAATTGAAAGGCAATGTGTTTTCGCTCCACTCACCAAATTTAACTCCGCAGCCAGTTCAATGGGATCCTCTACCGCTCCGTGTCCGCATGGGCCAACCTGCTGGAAAAAAAAGACCCAATTATTGAACAAATATTAATATCAGCACCGAAATCCAGCACATTTTCGCACTTGCGGATTATTTGCTCTCGACGGGCATTAATTCCCCATTGTCCAGGCCCCAAAACAGCAGCTTTTAGATGAAATTGAACATATGACACACTGGCAGGAGTGAAGGAGTGAATGGCGCTAAGGCCTGAGCCAACTTGGAATTCCCCAGCATGTGCCGGCAGGGCAAGTGATGGAAATCACTTAACACGGAGACGGAAGGGGGAAGAGGGAAGAGGGAAGCTGGGTGACGACGACGACAGCAAGGATATGACAGGACACGAACGGGGACGGGCGGCTGTGAATGGGGATTGTGTCTGAGTTCTTAATGAGCTTTTGTCTGCTGCATACTTTTCAGCGCTGTGCACTGGAGACAAGCCTGTGCGTCTTGGGCTTTGTTCAAATATTTGACAGGCTACCGAGGGGCGGGGCTAGTCCCTTTGGCCATTATTGCTTAGTTTGTCAAAGGAAGTGGAAGGGAAACTAATGAGAAATAGCAACGGGGAAAATTAAGCTTGCAAATCAATGACTTTATCTCAAAAGATTCAGCATTGTAAAGACGTCTAGAATGCAATACAACATGTATTTACCGCTGGAGAAATCATCTCGAATCCTTATAAATATACTGCTATGTTTTTCTTTTCCCAAGATATTAAGATTATCTGCTCTGAGTATACCAATCTTACTTAATGGCCAATTTCTGGCCGACATAACCATATCAATATCTTGTTTATGGCCCGCACACCATATTAAAATTTTTGCCCCACTTATTTAATGCACTTAAGCCATCCACTGGGACACATACGAAATCACTTAGGGGCAGGTTCAATCAAACGAGTTAATAACTTCCGCAATGTGGCAGCCGAAATTAACCATAATTCACATGCCACGGCCAACTAACCGAGCTATTAGCCTTCTGGTCTCAGAGCTCCGGAGCAGGATATCAGGCTGTGTGCGCCTGAATGGATAGTCCGAGTGAGCCAAGACGGCTCGGTAGGAGCTCTGGGTCGGGGTCGGGGTCGGGGTCGGGCTCGGGTAATATGGTAATTTTAGCGCTTGTCTCTCCCCGGACTCACACGGCAATCAGCACACACATACGGGCCCAGGTACACAAAGAATAAAAATGCCGGAGCACATGTCACATTTGCCACATGAGTTAACGTAGCTCATTTATCATGGCCCCTTCTCCCTGCCCGTGTCGCGACTTCGTCCTGTGCTGTCCTTCATCCTCCTGTCTCCCTGAGGCGCTGGTTCAAGGTGACCAAGGCATTTGCCGGCCAATCTGTGGTCGTGTTTAAACGGGTGGCACTCGGAAAAATCTATCTCGGCTTATGTAGCTATTTATACATATTTCGTTTAATTAAAAAATGTACGGAAACCTTCAATATTTTCCAACTTGCAAATAAATGACCCTATGGAAAACCATCTGTAAATATTTATTATTTCATATCTTAAATAGTTAAGAAAGAAAATTAATTATATAAAAATATAGAGAGT
>JAEIIL010013291.1:0-15485 GCA_018905715.1 Drosophila lini | reverse complement strand
CTTGCCCTGGTAATAACATGCTAATTGAACCTATATGAGTTATCTAAGAACAAGTTATTTTATTTATGGATTCAAAGGCATATAACCATATTTTCCATAGAGAAGGGGAAGCTATAATTTAACTCTAAATTGGATAAAGATTTAAGTTTAAATTATATGCCCTAAAGTCTTGGAGAATAATACTAGATAAGTGAGTTAACCAGACATTCTAACTAATTATTTAGTAGTTTAGTCATAAATTTATGAAAATAATTGTTTAATAATTTTCAATTTTAACACTTTCCGCTTGCCCACATCCAACATAATCGCCCGACAAGCGATTAATCTTGTTTTTGTACCAAATTCAGACACTTTTAACCAACCCAAATGGGGCAGACACGAACGGTTAGAGTGTATCCGAAAACGCTTAAGTCGCAACCGCATTTTCGAGTGCGAGTGCCCCCCAAGATCACAATAATTAAGTTGTCGCTTCCATACATATTCATGCTACAATGTGGGTACAAGTGTAGCTTTGCTTGGCCATGGCTTAGAGAGTCTCTCTGAGAACTGGGCGAGGAGACAATTCCACACACACACCCTGACCCTGGATGAGTTAATTGCAGCAACTTTAAAACCTCCTCTCTTTTTATTTTCCCCTCTGCAGACTGGCCCTTTCCATACCCATGACCAACGGAGAGTACAACAATTGTTACATGTACGACGTCAACTACACGGAGGTTTTGGCCCAGGGCAAGGTGATGGCCGACCCGAAGTGGCCGCGGGTCAAGTGCCGCCACGGCTGGTCCTATAACTTCACGGAGATTCCCTACTCAACGGTGGCCACGGAGCAGAATTGGGTTTGCGATGATGCCGCCCTGCCCACGTATGCCCAGTCTATATTCTTTCTGGGTGCCATCGCTGGAGGACTCCTCTTTGGCTGGGTGGCGGATCGCTTTGGACGTATTCCTGCCTTGATTGGCACAAATATGATGGGACTGGTGGCCGGCGTGGGCACAGCTTTTGTGAGCAATTTCTGGGAGTTTGCCGCCATGCGTTTCTTTGTGGGATTTGCCTTTGATAATTGCTTCACCATGATGTATATTTTGGGTGAGTATTGAAGGGGGAATTATTCACTTATTCAGATAAAATAAACCGAAAAGATAAGATTCTTTTCAATATTTTTCTTTTAAAAAGATTTTTTTGCAATCTTTAAATAATTTAAAAATTTAAAGAGAAAATATGCCTTAAACCAAGGATAATACAATGAATAAGATGCATAACACCCATAAATTTGTTACTTGTTCTTTGTATTCCATAGATTGTTTTTCCCTATTTAAAACACAGAACTTAAGCCTTTCTCCAACTATTAAAATAATTAATTAGACTCTGATTAACTAGAATCCATTAATTTAAATTAAATTGTTTTATATCTCACTTCCCCCTTCACAGTTTTGGAGTATGTGGGTCCCAAGTACCGCACCTTTGTGGCCAACATGTCGATAGCCATCTTCTTCACCGGAGCCGCCTGCCTGCTACCCTGGATTGCTTACTTTGTGGCCGATTGGAAAATCCTGGCCATTGTAACCTCCGCTCCACTCTTCCTGGCCATATTTACACCTATGATTGTGCCAGAATCAGCTCGTTGGCTGGTCTCCCAGGGCAAAGTGGACAAGGCTATTGGAATCCTTAAGAAACTAGAAAAGCGGAATGGCCGCCAGGTGCCCGCCCAGACGTATCAGAACTTTGCGGACAGCTGCAAGAGGATGCGGGAGCAGGAGGCCCAGAATGGCAGCTACTCGGTGCTGGATCTCTTCAAGTCACCGCGTTTGCGTCGCACCACCTTGCTTTTGATCATCATCTGGATGGCCATATCGCTGGTCTTTGATGGTCATGTAAGGAACGTGGGTACCCTCGGTCTGGATATCTTTTTCACCTTCACTTTGGCCTGCTTCACGGAATTGCCGGCTGATACTCTGCTGACAGTGATCCTGGATCGCTTTGGACGCCGTTGGCTGGCCTGCAGCTCCATGGTGCTCAGTGGAGTGTTCAGTCTGTTGGCCACAGTGGTTCCTGTGGGCATCTACTCGGCTGCCTTGGCCATTATGGGTCGGTTCTTTGTGAATATTAGTTATAACATTGGCTTGCAGTGGGCAGCGGAGGTGCTCCCAACGGTGGTCAGAGCCCAGGCAGTGGCCTTCATCCACATCATGGGCTATGTGGCCAGCATCATTGCTCCATTTGTGGTCTATCTGGCCAATATTTCCAATGCTTTGCCTTTGATTATTCTGGGAATCTTGGGTATCATTGGTGGACTGCTATCGCTGCTGCTTCCCGAGACCCTAAATCACGTCCTGCCACAAACCCTAACCGATGGAGAGGAGTTTGGACGGGGTCAAAGCATCTGGGACTTTCCCTGCTTGGCCAAGCAGGTGGACGACGACGACGAGGACAACGAGGCGAAGAGAAACACCGATGTGGAGGAGGTCCGCTCGCAGGCCTTTGTGAGGGGCACCCAGACAGGAGCCTCCCTGAATGCCTCCACAGGTGGCGAACTGAGATCCAGTATCCTGCGCCGCTCGGTCAAGTCACGCAACTCCACGAAGCTTTAGAGGATCGGCACTCAGCCGGCAATCACTAGGTAGCTAATTCTTCTAGCAGCCAAAATTAAACTGTAGCTCTGCCTTGCATTTTTAGCATCAACTAGCCGCTAAGTGTCTTTAAAGACTTTTGTGATACTAGAAGTAAGAAATTCCATGCGTCTCTTAAAAACAATTGAATAAAAAAATAAAGTAAACGAATGCAACTAAAGGAATGTGTTTTAAAAAATTTTTTATGGATTTAACAAACCACAAAATGTTTTAAAAAATTAAAGGGGAATTAACAACCAGAAGGACCCTGTGGCTTTGAAACCAATTAATTTTCACTTATTTCAAATAAAATAAATTAAAATAATAAATAACATTAAAAAAAATAAAAAATAAGTTATATTGGAAAGTTGAAAAACCTCATATGCCCACTTTTAGATCATTTTATAATTTTTTATTCAAATTTTATATTTATTTTTATTTTTTTAAATAAAAAAAAAATTTGTTTTATATATATATATATATTTTTTTTTTTTTTAACAAACAATTAAACAATTTTTTAAGTGTCTTATACACTAGCGCTTTGGTTGAAGCACGGGTATTATGGGAAACAAATGTAAAAAATAAAATAATTCATGTAGAATTTCCATAATTTTTTAACATGCTAAGTAAAATATTTGGAAATTAATATGTAGGTTTTTATCTAAACAAGAACTTCGGGAAACCGTAGTTTTAACAATCTATTTATTTAAAACGTATATAGATATAAATATATAAATATAAAGAAACTATAAAGAAAACACTCAATTTATAAACTTTAACAAAATGTTGAACGAGTTTTCCGACCCAATAAGCCAAATACTATGCTCTTGACCACGAAAATATGTAGCCAAAACTAGGTCACATACAAATAAGCATGTAAATAATGCAATATATGTACTATATACCAACCTCACTTTTATGATCATCTTGTTTTCCAGCTTCTTGGCAAGTGCAAAATGCAATTAAACTTTGTATGCATTTATCGGCAGAGGGGTCAACAGTGAAATCCCCGTTCAAATATCCGATTGAACTACAAACAAGTGCCGGCTTTCGACTCACCCTATAAAAGCTTCTGTGTTTCCAGGGCATCCAACCAGTAGTAATTCCATAATGGCTACCTTATCATTCACCTGGCTGCTGCTCCTCCTGGGACTTCAATATAGTGTCGCTGCGGATCACAATATCCTAAATACTGAAAGTAAAATCCTGTCGATTCTGAATGCATCCTTTCCCGTGCAAGAGTTGCTTTATCATATCGACGTCTGGCGGAATGATGCACCTTTGGCGGGTGTGGAAGATACCGTTTCGTCCAACCTGGAGTCTGTCATCCGCTCGGAAGTCGCTGGGGATTGGGAGCGAGGCGAGCTCGTCCTGCAGTTGGCCAATCAGGCAAGAACAGTGCAGCTCAAGGAAGCCATTTACACAGCTCTGTGGAAGGAGCTGCAGCAGACCAAGCAGATCTATGATCCTTTGAAGATCCTGGACTTTTACGAGCAGCTGTCAGTGCACACGGATGTTCCTTTGGAGCTGATGGATCTGGTTTATACAGCCTTCATCCATCGGAGTGCCCAGCTGTTAGAGGCTCCCTTCCACACGGACAGTCTAGACGCCACCTTTCCCTTGGTCAACTCCTTGGTTCAGCGGCTGACTTTCAGCACCTTGGATTATTTAAGGGACATCCTGGAGGTTCTCTACGATGCTGTGTTGGCTCTGGAAACTCCCCTGAGTGTGGTGGAGAAGCTGAGCTACTTTACAGCCAGTTTAACTCAGCTGGCACTGGCCAATCTCCAACTGCTCGACAGGGAGGAGCTGAAAGGTGCCAATGTGACAGTGCAGCAGGCTTTGCAGGCCAATCTGAGGCATTTACTCGAACAACCTGGTTTTGAGCACGAAGTGGATTCCACACTGCGAGGGGAGATATATGCCAGCCTGCCCAACGAGGAGCAACTGCTGTACACCGCCCGAAAGGTTTGCATTCGGAATGTCACCGATCCGAATGCCTATATCTACGAGTGCCCTCAGACATATCTGATCTGCAGCAATCCAGCGGATCAAAAGAAGGCTGCCTACTTCATCCAGCGAGGACACAGCAACGACAGCCGACCGCAGTTTGCTTTTTATAGCGCCTTTTGGAGGAATCGCTATATCCTTATGGAACCAGCTAGTGTTGGGGCTTATAGCGCCAATCATTCCATCACCAAAAATGTGTACAGCAGGGTCAACATCAACTGGTGGCGTGTGGAATACGGAATTGATGGTTTCGCTTTGATAGATGCGGCCACCGAGAGATCGGTGCTGTGTGGCGGGGATCCCTCTCACTGGGATGGCGAGGAGCACCATGTGTACACCCGCCGGACAACGGAGTTGGCAGCCCACCGTAGGGAGTGTACCTGGAGCCTGGAGGATTGTAGCGATGCTGCTTAATTATAATTGAAGCAATAATCGAATAAAGCATTGAGTAATCAAAAAGTTACTATTTTTTCAATTTAAATATTTATAAACCATTTTAATCTCTGGCCATTTCTTACTAAAAAGACGCACCTCTGCCTCATTTTATTAAAGATTATAAATGGTCTTGAATCTGTATCATGTGCAAAAGGCCATTAAATTATGAATAATTTTTATGGCAGTAGGAGAAACAACGACACGATATCAACTACAAATAAGGGTTAGTCTTGAGAAATCACCTATAAAAGGTGGACCTTTTCACGGGCAACCAGTTAGTGCATCCAGAATGGCACCTTCAACCGCTAGCCTCGTGCTCATCCTGGGACTTTTGGGTCTCTGCGGAGCCTTTGATATTCAACATTATACTGGTGGATCCTTGTCGTTCTACAATGCCACAACGGTGCCAAGCAATCTGGTGGCTGTCATCGAGTCGGAGATTAATGGAAACTGGTCAAGGAGCTACATCGTCCTCAGTTGGGCAGATGAAGCCCAGACGCAGGAGCTAAGGGAAGCCATTTACGCTGCTCTTTGGGAGCAGCTGTGGCAGCTGAAGCACATGGACAATCCCTCAGATATTCTGAATTTGTACGACGAGCTATCTAGACGATCCGACGTGCCCTTAAAGGACCAAACCAGGAAATGGGAGCTTCATGATAATATTCTCAGTGCTCTATGGAAAAACACTCAGCGAAACGATACAGCAAAGGTCTTGAATCTTTACTATCAGCTGTCTGGACGTAATATTCCTTCCAGTTGGTGGCTGTTACTCAACCAGACCATCATTGGCCGCTGTGCTCTGCTGTTTGAGGCTCAATTGTACTCAGTGAATCCCATCACGACTTTTCCTCTGCTAAACTTGAACTTGATTCCGTCTAATTATCTAAAGGACATACTACAAGTCCTGTTCGACGCTGTTCTGGTCCTGGAAACACCCTTGAGTGTGGCGAAACGGCTTGAAAACTTCAGCAGCAATTTGAACCTGCTGACCCAGGCTAATCTCGAACTATATGAAAGGGTAATTGCCGCTGGAAAAGCCGATCTTCTTACTCTACAGGCCCTGCAGAGTAACCTAAGAAGTTTACTGGAGAAGCCAGGATTCGAAAAGGATGTAGATGGCTCGCTGAGAGGAGAGGTCTATGCTCGACTCTCCAAGGAGGAGCAACTGCTGTACACCGCCCAAAAGGTTTGCATCCGCAATGTGACAAGTGGGAATGTCTACATGCACGAGTGCCCGAGAACATTGCTTATGTGCAACAACGACTACAGGACCATCAAGGCTCCGTTTTCTGTGCAGCGCCTCCTCACCAACGACAGCCGACCGCAGTTTGCCTTTTACAGTGATTACTGGAAACGTTACCTTTCCCATGATGAACATATTCCTAATCCGACCAATGCCAGTGCTGTCAAGAACGTTTACAGCCGGGTCTTGTTTACCTGGTGGCGAGTGGTGTACGGTAATGGTGGTATCTCCCTGCTGGATGCAGCCACAGAGAAGTCCGTTATGTGTGCCGGAGATCCCTCCCAAACGGTGGGAGTTGAGCGACAAGTCTACTCCCGGAACGTTACCGAGTTCAAAAAGTATCAGAGGGAGTGTACCTGGGCCCTGGAGGACTGCAGCTATGTTTAATCCTAGCCAGAAATGGTTGTATCCTATATATTAAAGTTATATCTGTGCATTGTAAAAGTATTTTGAGCTCATTTTCCTTCTTCGTATTTCTGAGAATTATTGCAAAACGTGTGACACATTGGCAAATATGTGATGATTCCTTGGTTTCTATATCTTTTCCGCCATAATAAAATCCAATTAAAGGTTATAACTTTTTATCAGCAAAAGTCAACCAATAAATCCTGAAGTAAATATGTTTAGAAATCCGACTCAACTATTAAAGTAAAATAAGGGAAATCCCCTAAAGAACCCACAATTCTTTGAGATAACAATAAAATTATACTAAATTTATTTTTCGACTAATAAGGCACACATGAGAAGAATTCTATTTATCTCTGCGCAAAGTCCCAGGGTATGCACACCACACCATCCGTCAACACCGAATAGTAATGTGTGATGTGCAGCTTGCCCTGCTTGAGCTGCTGCTGCACTTGCATTTGGGACAAATCTCGCAGCGCCGCTATCATCTTATCCGGGGTGACGGCATCATCTTTGGTCAGCGACTGTAGCTGCAGCTGCTTGATGCAAGCATCCATCAACTCCTGCTCGACGTGCTTGTCCTGGGCGTACTTCTTCATCCGCTCTCTGGCTAGTTCCATGTGCTGGGTAATGAAGTCCACGAGTATGGAGCCCGGACAAGTGGCCGGTGTGATGAATTGACCCGTGGGACTCACCATCAGGGGACCCGCCTCCGATTCTACCACGATCGTAAACTCGTTGAGCGTCTTTGGCCATTCCTTTGGGTACTTTTGTTTGCCTAAATAATCGTTGAGCGAGGTGGTGACCTTCATTAGGTGATTGGCATATCCGCTGGCCTGCTGTTTGGGCATAAACTTGCGCCGCCCGATCTGGATCTCCAGCAGGACCTGAGACAAGGTTCGCTCATACACAGGCACCACCTTCAAATAAGCATCGTGATGCGGAATGTTCTTGATAAAGTCAATCCACGTGCTGAGCACATCGCCGGTGAAGAGCATCACGTGACCCTCCAGACTGATGCCCGTGAAGGGTGCAAAAACCACAATGCGTCCTTTGAGGGGGGACATTTCCACCAAATGCGTGTTGGCCAGACGCTCCAGGGTCTTTAGGCAGCCACGATAGTGATCAATGTTCCAGCCGCACTCGTAACGAGCATCGCGCAGCTGAAGCTTCTCCACCAGCACCCGCTGCAGCTTGTCAATCTCCGCCTGCAGCTCGGCAGTTTCCTTGGCACGCTGCCTGGCCTTCTCTGCGTTCTCCTCCAGCCAGGTGGTCAGCACTGGACGCTTGCTGGCACGCTCCTTGGGGTTGAAAAAGTATTAACTTTGTTTTTTAAATAGATATTTGGGTTATACGAACATTCCTCAACTGAGATTCAAATTCCGCAAACTCCGCATCGTAGTGATAGTCCTGACTGGGCCTGAACTCCAAGCCCGAGCTTTTGGGCGGCTCTGGTTGCGCCTTGATGGTTTTCACATACTCCGTGGACAGGTTGCAGGACTCAAGTAACCCTTGAATGAATCTCTTTGGATCCCGCGTGCTCTGCCTGTCCGTCCGTATCTGTATAAGCCGGAAGGAGTCGCGTTTGTTTGCATCCGAACTAGCGCGCACATAGAACTTGAGCACCTGGGTGTCCTCATTGCGCAGGCGGCGCTCGTACAAGGCCTCCAAATGCTCGCTCAGCAG
This sequence comes from Drosophila lini, assembly GCA_018905715.1. Taxonomy (NCBI): domain Eukaryota; kingdom Metazoa; phylum Arthropoda; class Insecta; order Diptera; family Drosophilidae; genus Drosophila; species Drosophila lini. The sequence continues at coordinate 7,100 of JAEIIL010013291.1, read as the reverse complement.
TTTCAGGGAGTTTTCATTGGTGTTCCGCTGCTCAGGATGCTGGGCAAAGAAGTCGGGATGAACGGCAAAGTAGAAGGGCCTCAGAGCCGTGGTCAGATCTGCCAGAGAACCAAAGAATCACATGATATCCAGGGGGGCTGTGTTCAAAATGCTAACTGACCTTGGTTCAGCGATCGACGCAGCACCAGCAACAGCAAATGCTGCCTGCTTTTGACCAATTTCCGTAGTTGGGGGACCAGCGAGACGGACATTATGTAAGCGTCGAGCAGCGGCACAACCCTGCCCCTCGTCCCAGTTGGCCAGCATATGGCAGAGACGGCTGTTTACTCAAATATTTGAGATATATGACTCCTGATCTTGAAAATTATGAAAGACCGACGGCTAGTGTGACCGTTTCGCAAATCGCTGGAAATCCTCAACTATCGTAAGGTGTCAAAGTGCTGCCAGTCTAGCGATTTTTTGCACTTGCGAGGAGAACTTAATATTAGTCAGCATTTTGAATAGGAGTGGGGCCATTTTCTCGCTCTTTCTATCTCATTATATTTCCCGCCATAGCTCTGTCTCTCTCCCCCTCTCTGACTCTCCCTTTATAGACCACTGTAGCTCTTGCTTTTAATAGCTCACTCTCTATTTCTCGCTCGCTCTCTCTCTCTCTGACAACTTTCTCTCTCACTCTCGCAGCCTATAAATACAAGCGCTCTCGTAGCGCTGCCATCAGTCTGTCCCGTGCTTCCCTCGTGTAAAGATCTATTGTGATTAATAACTCCTCTTCCAATAACTTAATTGATTGTTAGCTATATAATAGCTATATTTGGCAGCCTAAATTGTCATCTCTATTGAGTCTATCGACAGTCGATAGTTAAGTGTGACCAGCTTTTGCGTGCTAATCCGCATTGTTTACCTCGCATTCCTGCTGGAGTTTTCGCAAAGTTCTAATTGTTTTTAACAATTTGTTTTACTAAATATAAACAAATCTCAGGAAAGATGACTGCTGTTCCCCCACCCGCTAACATCTCCACGCTGATGCCACTGGGTGAGTGAATTGTGAAACTGGAAAGTGAAATTTACACCAGATATCAACTTTAACCGGCTTTGGTAAAATCATCTCCCAGAATTGGTGGACAAATGCATTGGCTCCCGCATCCATATTATCATGAAGAACGACAAGGAGATGGTGGGCACTCTGCTGGGATTCGATGACTTTGTCAACATGCTCCTGGACGATGTCACGGAGTACGAGAATACACCAGATGGACGCCGCATCACCAAACTGGATCAGATTTTGCTTAATGGCAACAACATAACGATGGTGAGTCCAGACTTTCTGTTATACGTTATAAATATAACATTAAGCAGATAAATATCTGTTTTTAATGTTATATTATACATATATTATGAGATAATTATCTGTATTAAATGTTATATTATATTTGTTTATATGATGTGTTATATATTTATCTGTATTTAATGGTTTCTTTTGCAGTTGGTGCCTGGTGGCGAACTGGCGGAGTAGCAAAGTTCAATTTGTAAACAAATACATTTGTAAAATAACCAAAAAAAACACGAGTTTCAATGAGTGGATAAATTTACATACACTGAACAGTGTGTTAACAGTGGTTTGAGAATTAACAGTCACGCTTAACAGAAGAATGTAAAAATAAGCGAAAATGAAAAACCTTTAAAATAAAATAAATATGGCCAGTATTTCACCATTCCAAAGGTAGATAAATAAATTTAAATTTCAGAATATAATTTTAAATAATAATTTCCAACTCTTCCATAAACTTTTAATACCTATTTAATGCTTTTTTAAAGCGCATGCGCTGCTCTACTCGGAGCATAAGTCTGAGCAATACAGCAGTCAACATGTGCCATAAATATAAACCGCTTTTCCCTGCTGGCCCTGTGGTGCGTGTGGGTGCATTTTGTGCTCTCCGTGTTTCGCTCTGCTATTACCACTCTCCGTTCTCCATGCTCCCGCTTCCGTTGTGGACACCCAGACGACGGCTCCAAACGGCTCAGTACGGCAGCAAGCTTCAGCGGAAGTGGAACAACCCGAGCGGAAACAGACTCACGCGACAAAAAACAAACGCTGCCTCGGCTCGCTCGAATATGGAAAAGTTCTCCCTCGACAAATACAAAACTGATAAACGCAACGGAGTTACGACGGAGTAAACTTTTTATGAATGGCAATGACTAATTGTAATTGCCCATCATCATCATCACTCTGTGTCTGAACCTGGCCGCTGGAGGAGGTGTTCCTGCTTGCTCCGCTTTTTCAATCTCACTCTCGGAATCGGAATCGGTATCGGCTTTTGGTGTCTCTGGCGCGGTGTCTGTCGGTGTCGTCGGTATCTCTGTATCTGGCGGAGTGATCCGCCGCCTGTAATTATGACTGCGTGAAGAAATCAATACAAAAGACGAGGTGAAGATGGCCGGCAAGCCGATGAGTAGCAGCTGCCAGAGCATAGCCACGGCGGCGAGCAGTGCGGCCACCACGGCAGCGGCTGTATCCATCTCGGCCTCGAATGCCACCTCCGTGGGCTCTCTGATTGCCGCCGCCTGCCTGCAGCAGCAGCAGTCGCAACAACCGATGATGCACCAGCAGCACCACTCTTCCCAAGGCAATCCGCACTATCAGCCGTCACATCAGTATGTCAATGGCACCGGCAGCCTGGGACGCCTCAAGTTTCACAAGAGCCTCGATGCCAGCGACGAGGAAATCGAGTATGCGCAGGTATGTACGTCCGTCCGTCCAAGAGGGGCTGGTATCCTGGTATCCAAATGGTCGCCAAATGAATTGGATTGCGTCCCACACACTGAGTCATCATAATGCGACAAGGTCCTGCAGTGCTGGCTCAATTGAATTTGTCTTGCGGGTGGTGGTGGATGATGGGAGCTGTGCTGTGCTGTGCTGTGCTGTGGGTGGTGGTTTATTGGTTGCCCGTCGAGTGGGTGGTGGTGGTGGTTTCCTCTTTGGTGCAGCCCCAGCTGTTTAACCTCCGGCGGGGTCGTTATGCATAGTTTACGCTTCGCCAGGCAACCTCAACGGCCGCCAACAACCGCCGTCGTCGTCGTCGATCAAGTGTTAATAATTCAATGCCCCTGGAAATAGTCATATATTGAAATGTATCATACGCCCAGCGAGCGGGGCGCTGTTAGCGGATGAGTCCACCGAAAGGGCCTTGACTTTGGCACGGGCAATTACAAAAATTAACCAGTTGGCTTAATTTATGGGTCGATGAAAGCATGAGGGGAGTATTTCAAGTGCTTCCTAGCGTTTAGAGGCATATATTAATGGTTTATTGTTGTTTTGCAAGTTAGGGATGTAATTAGGGATAAATATAGTCGATTTATTATCACGAAATATTTCTAGAAAACAGATATTTAAGTTTTTTATATAACCTAAGCTTTGCTTTTTTTCTTTTAGTTAATTTTGATGATAAATTCATTTTAATCTTCATTTTATTAAATTTAAAATCCTGACACTACAAGCATAATACTTGTGTGTTTCATTTAGTAATTTTCCCGTCTGATTTTCTATTTGAAAACTCTTAACAATTTCATTTTAAATAACTACTATTTTTTTTTTTTTTTGGTACCGACATAATGCCACACAATTTGCGCTTCCGAGCCGATGGCATTATAGCCGCAGGAGCCGAGGGTGGTCCGAAATCCAAAAGCCTTTCAGGCCATTTATTACGCTTCGCACAATGAGGGCGTTAATGAAAGACCAGTAAGGTCTATTTCTGCATTTTATATTTTGTATCAGAGCTTCGTACATTTTATATTTTGTATCTGAGCTGGTGCAAATAGTCTGATTACAGTGGTCTTAAGTAAAATAATAATAGTTTTAAAGGAAAGCCTTTTAAAAATTCTTTATAAATATTTATCAAGGAATATACTATTTTTTTCGGAAAGATTTAGATATATTATTTAAAAATCAAACTAAAATACACTACAAATGAATATTAAAATTATAAATTTGTTCATTTTATTATCTTGAATCTTAGCGGTAATCTTGGCATGGTATCCCTCTATAAGTCTTAGTTATTTTAATTTAAAAAATAATTCATAAATTCAGTGAAAATATGGGAAATAATAAATAATTTAAAATCATGTTCTGTTTCTCTTATTATTCTGTTTATACTTAAAACAACCATTATTTTCCATTTTTTTAAAGTTATATTTTAAATATCAACCAAATATTTCTCAAAATGTATAACTTTTCCCTTCAGTCCTATTATCTTCCCCGCACCTGTATATATCCAAGTCTATGCACAATTTGTTTGGTTTGCTTTTCCCGCTTTCCCGCAGCGAAAGTGTTGCCTGCCTGCTGGGGGGCTTCATTCTCATCCTGTATTCATAGAAATGCTTTCAATAAAAGCAGGAAGAGCGGCGAGGACGAGGGATTGGGCATGGGCTTGGCAAACATCATTTTGATGGTTTGAACCACCGTCAGCACCTGCACCACACCTGCCTGCCGGCCATTCGGTGTGCCACATTCCGCAGACGTGTAAATACCCGGAAGTGCTAACGATAGTTTAGCATACAAGTCTTCACTTTCACCGCAAATCGGCACTACATCGTCTGTCCCTCTTTTTATCCTTTTATTTCAGCTTTCCCGCTCCACCCACATCCTGGGGCGCTACAAGTCCGAGCGTTTTCTGGCCTCAAAGCCGGACGAGGATCGACGGCGACGCACCATCATTGTGGAGAAGAAAAACGACTCGTATGGATTTACCCTGCAGAGTTATGGCATCCACTACAAGCGCGACGAGGAGCTGGAGATGATCACGTATGTGGACTATGTGGAGTATGGTGGGCCGGCTTACAGGGCTGGGATGCGAGAGGGAGATGTCATTCTGTCCATCAATGGCAGCGACATGGAGAAGGCTGACCACAAAACCATCGTGGATTTTATAAAGCAGTGCGACACCAGGATGCGGATGGTGGTGCTCTTTGAGGATTGTGTGCGGAAGGTGAAGTATCTTACAGATTAATATTTAAGAAACTATTTAAACTCCAAATTACCCCCAGGTGGACCTCCACATGCGCTACATCCAACTCCAAAGCATGCTGCAGCAGAAGATGAACGAGCTGGAGAGGGTTCATCTTCGGGAACGGGAGCTCTTGGAGGGCAAGTGGAAAACGCACAGTTTGCCGGCGCGTAAAAAGGCCACCGCCAATACCTCGCCCAGCGATGGTGAAGGTGTTTCTCCTACAGAGGGAGCCGGCGGTGATACCGGCTTCTATCGTCCCGCCCTGTCCACCGAGGATGTGGCCAACATGGCAGCACGACAACAGGCTGCGGCGACGGTAGGTGGACATCCTGGCATCATACCGCCGCCAGCTCAGTTCATGCTCACCTACCACTACCTGGATCCCACCTATCGATATGTCCTAAGACCCACTCATGGCAGTTCAGAGGACTATATTGATGGCCTGGGCCTACAGCGGAGCAGTAGTGACCACCAGCCGCCGATCAGTGGTCAACAGCAGCGTTATATACTGCAGCGAACCGAATCGGTGGACACGAATACAGTCAGTCAGCCAACGAACACGGCGCCCACGCAATACCACAGCACCGCTGGCGGTGGATCTGTGAAGCCACCGGCTCCACCTCCCCGCACCTGCGAAAAGCATAAACCGCCGGCCAAACCACCCAAATCGGAGAAAGAGAAGTCCGCCGGGAAGCACTGCCATGTGGGGCACTCGTGCAATCCCTGCCTAGGCCACTTTCGCTGGAAATCGGCGGAGAAATCAGCTCTGCCGGCGCCCGACAATGTCAGCCTGGATGCCTACGATCTGGCCAGTCCCTGCTGCGATACCCATTGTGTGCCAACGCGACGACGCCATCGCCAGCACAAGGAGCACACGCACAAGCACAAGCATAGGGAAAGGGATCGAGAGCGGGCCGAGAGCAAGGAGCAGAGGGTCAGGCCCAAGTCCCAGTCGCATGCCTCACCGAATGCCAATGGATCTGGACACCACCACCATCATCATCATCATCACCACAGCCACGAGCAGCAGCAGCAGCAACAGCAATCGCAGGCAGTGCCCCATCACCATCACTATGCCACGCACCAGGTTCAGAATCCCTGCCAGGTGCAGTCTCAAACCGGCAGCACTCGCTCCAGGTACTTTGACTTGGCCTCCGGCTTGGCCAGTCACTGCAGCCTGCACTCCTGCACTTCCAGTGAATTCGCCCCAGGGGATTCCGCCTCCTACACCACTTCTATCAGCACGGATACCTTGTTCTGGGATCCCAAGAGCGAGCCAGGTCAGTCCCGGCAGCCTTCTACAAAATCCAGGCAATCCTACGAGCAGCAAGTCCCTCAGCAGGGGCAACCACATCAAGGACACCACCACCATCATCATCATCCGCAGCAACAGCAACAGCAACAGCAGCAAGGGAGTTATCATCAGGGCTACCATGTGGCCACTGCACAAATGCAGCCCTCGCAGATTTATCCCAACACCATAGCCTACGTCCAGAAGCCCAAGTCCTGGGACAATCTGGCCACCAAGGCGGGCTATCACTTCAACTATGGCTACCTGGACACGGTGGCCGTTAAGCCGGCGGTGAAGATGCAGCTTCCCCAGCAGCGTCACTCGATGCCACGAAGAAATCCCTACGGAAGATACTCCACTTATGGCGACGTGGAGAACTATGCACCACCGCCCACCGAGTTTGTGGGCGAGCTGACCACCACAACGACAACTACCATTACAGCCAAGTCCACGGAGGAGCTGCTGGCCGCCTGCGACTGCCTGACGCCGCAGCAGCAGGCTGCCATTAAGGCGGCCCAGTACCAGCTCAGCCAGAGCCAGAAGCTGACCCACCAGAACTCCTGCCAGATGGGCTACTACTCGCACCTGCCGCGTCCCACCACGGATGTGGGCACCTCCACCACCACCACGACCAGTCAGCAGGTGCATGGCGGTGCAGGAGATGTTCAGACCGTGTCGGAGGCCACGCGGTTGTAGGTGACACTTGTCTAGGCCGGAAACAAGCCTAGATCTTGGCCAGAAACCGTCTAAAGAATAGAGGAGGATGCAGCTCCTAGAGTTTAAGGGGGATTGTTAGGGGTAAAGTG
>JAEIIL010013281.1:0-12932 GCA_018905715.1 Drosophila lini | reverse complement strand
GGGACTAGTTTGCGTAGAAACGGACAGACGGACGGACAGACGGACAGACGGACATGGCTGTTGATGCTGATCAAACTTCTGACTGAAATTATAATACCCTGCAAGGGTATAAATATGGTGAAAAAAAGTCAATTCTGACACTGGTTTAAACTAAATATCCAATTGACTAACTATATTTATGATTAAAATTAAATGCAAAATAATCGGATGACATTTAACTTTTTTTATTCATTAAAATAATCCCTGACGTTTTGCTAATTTCCGTAATTGTGCCCGTACCCATGTTGTTTTGCGTTAACTTACAAACTATAAATCAAACAAAATGACAATTCTTTTTATGCTTATGAGATGTTTTTCGTTCATTTCTTTATTCGAAAGCAGTTTTGAATCAGTTATGTTGTATTTAGTTTCTTTATAGTAAATATCATTGATTTCCTCAGCAATCGCACAACGTTAATAGTGAAAAGTCACTTGTGCGGCCTTTCTTACTCGAACGTGTTTTTGCTCATCGACTGCTTACTTGGTGTTAAGTGTTACTGATGCAAATAAGCCTCGGGACTGATGCATCGTACTATCCGCCAGAATATACCCGGATATACATGATTATTGGGAGCATTAAAAATATTTCATTTAGCTATAAAATTGTGTACATATAAGTATAAATATAAATACTGGTCACTTACGAATACCGCGCACCCGGGCAGCGTTGTCAAAAGTTTTTGAACATAAATTATGACATAAAAAATGTTTTTGCAATACCAAATACACATTAACAATTAAGTAGCTTGCGTTAGCTGTTAAAAATAAAATGCTTTAAGTACATTTGTTATCTGCCACCATTTGCATACTAGTCTAATTAAATAATTTAAAATACTGGCAACATTTCGAAGCTCAGTTTCCTGGAACCTGCCGAGCTTAGCAAGAAGTCTGGAAACCAAATCACTAAGTAAGCCGGATTATTGGCAATATATGACTGAAGCTTCAAAAGCTTTTCTTTTGCAGGAAGGAGCCCAGCGCTAGGCAGTGCTTTCCTACTTGTCGCCTCAAGTTTGTTCTCATCTCTTGCATCAACTTAAGCTAGCGAATTCCGACCGGTATAACGGACTTACGAATCTAATTGAAAAATAATCATGGCAAGCACTTAAGCGTAGCTTAGTCAACCATCTAAATGGCGGTTACTGCGATTGGAGTTGCTGCTCTTGCAGCTGTTGCAGCAGCTGCTGTTTCGTCTCCGCCTTCACCGTCTTGTAGCGGTCCTTCTCCTCCGTATTTTCCGGCGGCTCGCATTCAAAGGAGGCCATAGACAAAGTGTTCTCATTAAGCACTGCGCTGTGCTGCAGATAGGCTATGACGTTCGCCAGCTTCTCAAAAGGGCAGCTAACCTTCTTCCACTCGTTGAACTCCATCACTTGCTTAGCTAGCTGAGAACACTTCTCGAAGTTGATATGATTGTTTGGCAGACTGTTCGGGTGAAAAGGGCACGTATATTAGCAGATCTTGTAAAGCGTACGAAACTGCCGCAACTACTTACCGATTTGAACAGCCCTCATTCAAAAAGTACAGATCTTTAACAAATAAACTAAAAAATGGAATGATTATGCGTTCGCGCTCCTCTGTAGCCCCCTCGGATCGCCACATGGCAGCTTTGAGCGTGGAGCGATAACTGTTAAAATTCGATGTTGGATCCATTTGATGTTCCAGCACGGAGAACTTGGCCGATTGTACTTTGGCCCACTGCCGGGAATGATCGAAGAGGGAGTAAATTAAGACCCAGAGTCGCAATATATAGACAAACAGCTTACCGTCTTCTTGAGTCTGCCTATGGGCGCCAGATTTAGACCAGCTATTATGGCCATCAGACTATTGAAGTTGCCAATGTTGAAGCACTCTCGGGCCGTCTCAATCCAATATTCGATGACCCGCACGCGCTGTTTCTTCTTCGGATACTGGAAGGGGTACATAAAAAAGTACATTAATATCCATATTTCTGCTCGGATTTGCCGATATTTACACGCACCTTTACCACCTCTGTAGCCGTTAGGTAGCTGAGTCGATTGAACCATTGCACGTACGACTCCAGGTTGCGTGTCTTCTTCATGTCGTTCAAGGATCCGCCACAACTTCCACTACCCTTACTTCGGTTGCTATCCTTACCACCGGCGTTGCCCTTCGACTGGTAGTCTTTAGCGAACGCCTGAACAAACTCCTCTGGGCCGATGTGCGACAGACGCTCCAGCTCGATGGCCGTCAGTTGGTGCGCCAGGTGGGCGCAACTTGGACACATGTCCATGATGCCGAACACTTCATCCGGCTGAGGCGTTGTGGAGCTGGAGTTCGAAGCAGAGGCTGAGGAGGTTTGAGCGCTAGAAGACGAATTAGGGGTGCCACTAGAAGGCACGCCTCCGGCCCCATTGGCATGAGATGAATTGCCCAGAAAAGACTGGAAGGCATTCTGCAAGTGATGATGGTGGTTGTGGTGGTGCTGTGGATGCTGCAACTGCTGCTGCTGACTTTGCGCCTCCTCAGAGCTTAGAGTCTGCAGAAACTCCTCATACTGTTCGAGGGCCGTCAGCCGGGAGACGAGGAGCTGAAGAATTCGAGACACTTGCTTGCCCAAGGAGTTGTCAATGTAGACACACTTTCTTGCCAGGATCCGCACCTGCTGCATCAGCCGCTCATCTCTGAAGTCATACGGAAAGATCTCTATCCATTCTGAAAGTAGCCGGATGCAGTGCTGGGCGGAACGCTGCACATTGGTTCTTTGCTGTGGTCGCGGCTCCAGCTCCGAACCAGGCGCGGCTGTTAGCGCAGAACCCTTCCGCTGGGTCAGTGGCGACGCTGAGTTAATGCAAAGAAGTTGCTGGCGTCCGGGTATCTGTCCAACATCGTCCACGACATCGCTACCGGCCCCCACATCGTGCTGTTGCTGCTCCCAGGTATTCGAGATCTGGGCCAATAGTTCGTGAGGGCGTACAAACAGCCGTGCGCTGAGCAGAAATGCAAACACAAAACCCTTATCCGGATAATACTCGTGGGTTGGCACCATGTGGGCGATCAGCGACTCTAACTGACCCGAATGTAGCCGGCCCTCACAGTAGACCAGGTGGCCCTCCTTAGGCGACTTGTCCAAGGACCGGCTCTGGGCAGCCGCATAGCTATAGGGCTTCTCTGGCGATTTTTCCGGCTGACCCCTGCGGCGAAGGGTGGAGAGCGACTCGTGTGCTTGACAGGCACTGTTGCTCCTCTGGGTCCTTAGCTCCGGCAATGCCTTGTGTGTAATTGACGTGGATGTGATGACTTCTGCTGCACCAGTCTCCTCTCCAGCAGTTCGGTCCTGCCTGTTAAAGTTGAGATTGATGTTCGCGCTGCCGGTACTGCCGCTGCGGCCATTTGTGGCGTTACTGAGTCCACCGTTGCTAGACGACATCTGGCCACTGTCCAATTCCTTAGGCCTGACAGTTAGCGTTCTGGTCGTGCCGGGGACACATCCGGGATCCAATCACAGAGCTGATGCAATGAATAAACAGGAGGCGATACATTAGGTGAGGCGGAAGCAATACTATAAATACTAATACAATAAATACTAATTCTAAGCTAATCAATGCAAACAAATCTAAAAGGGAAAACTAAGACAGCGATGGCTGAAGACGATCAGGGATTTAAAGAACCTTGCGATCTAGCCAATAGACTTATGATAATAATATGCATTACCCCGATAAGTACATTTAAATATGCAAGCCTCTCACTTGCACTAATGAAGGTCTTGAGAATAACTTATAGATTAAACGTTTCAGGGGAGATTTTTCAATATCAGGTTAATTATGTCATTGGAGTAATTATTATTTATTTGTCTTCTAATGTTTTCATTTTCTGTGTACACCTCAAGGTAGAAGCATTGATCAGGGAAGCCTTTATCAGTCAGATAAAAAATTGGACTCAAATTTTCTAGGAAGCAGCAAAAGATCAGGTCAAGGCATCAAGAAACAAGAAAGGAAGCTAACTTCGACACGCCAATGTTTATATAGTAAACTGTTTTAAATAAGATCATTCATAATTATATATTTTTATTTTTACAGGTTTACAGTTAAAGTTTTACATTGACAGCCTTACATTTTTCTCTACACCTGCCGATCGTTTTATGCGAGCTACTTGTTATAATCGTCCGATTTTCAATCAAATGAAATCAAAATTTTGAAATAATACAAAATTACCATATCTTGAAAAAGAAGAAAATATGTTTAAAAAAACAGCGAGTTATAATTTTTTTCTAAAAATTTTCCGATTGTTCCTTTGGCAGCTATTTGATACAGTCGGTCGATACGGTCCGTTCCGGCATATATGTATGTACATTTAGTAGTGAGAATAGTTAGAAGACTATCTGTAAAGTTTTATTCAGATTGCTTCAAAACTAAGGGACTAGTTTGCGTAGAAACCGACAGACCGACATGGGTAGATCGACTCGGCTGTTGATGCTCATCAAGATTATATATATTTTATAGGGTCGGAACCGTTCTCTTTCTCTGCGTTGCAAACTTCTGACCTCCCCGCGCGAAAATCATAGTACCCTGAAAGGGCAGCTAATATGGATTAACAATTTGCAGTACTAGTCTTAGCACGTGAACCACCAGGCACTTTTTTACGTTTCCTGGCACATTTCACGGCTTACAGCTGGGTTACGCGGGATCATTATTTCATAAATGAAGGCAATCCAATTTTCAAATCATCAAAAATATCAACCAACCTCAGCGAAAATAAAATTTAAGTCTATATTTATCACACTTACAGTATGTGTATATAATGGCAGCAAAAACAATCGAGGGGAATGCACTGTCCATAAATGCTAAAAACAACAACAAGCGGGAGCAGAGCACCATAATTTGTACACAAAATGCCAAGAAGCAAAAAAGGAGAGGCAAGGCCGGTGTACGATGGAGCAAATCGAACAATTATCTCCCAAACAAGTAAGAAAGCTGTACTACTGCTACTTAAAGCATAAGTGATTAATTTTCTTTATTACATTTAAATAAATAAAAAATAAAATAAAACTATGTACAAAAAGAAAAAAACTTAATGAAAAGACTAATAACATTACTACCGGTACTGCAGTTGCAGTTTGCAATCGGATAATTAAGAATCGATTCATTCGGCCAAATAAAAAGAAAAACTAACGGACAAAACCGTAAAACATCCTTAAAATCTTTGTTTTCAATATAGTCATATTAAGGGTTGTGTGGTGGTAATTTTTCATTATGAATGTTGAATATATTAAGAATATTTTGTCTAAGTTTCAAATCGATCGCAACAAAACTGACGAGGTTATGCGTAGTATCAAAAAGTTTAAAGCGCTCTCGTGAAAAGTTCCTTTTTAAAAGTCGGTGTGCATGATAACTTAAAATCTACTGGACGAATCGTTTTGATATTTGGCACATTCATTCTTAAACCAATTCTACAGGTACTAACGTCGCCCTTTATTTATATTTTAAAATGTTTATGTTTTTTATTTAACAAAGTAGGTAAAGAATTTTTAGTCCAAAATCGAGATTTCAACATCACATTTTGATAAAAATAAGGACAAAATTTCAAAAATAAAAACGCAGCGATAGTACCTCGGGGCACTTATCCTTTAAAGAATTTATTATTTGTTGTTGATATCGGAGGAATCTGGGGACAGTTAGGATGTACACCGCAAACCAACTTTTTTGGGGGGCACTCGGGAGATTCCCTTTTACTCCTGTACCCCTAAATATTTATTTGTACACTGTCTTAATTCTAAATTAAGCTACTCGATGAATATCAACCATAGCTGCTGTGGCTTTCGGCTATACTAAATATTTATTAATACAATATTTAAGATTTAAGTGTTGTGTTATTATATGGCTGACTTAAGCAGTTTAGCCCCGATCATTTACATTTTTGTAATTATCTTAAAAACGAACAATTGTCCAAAATCTTAGCACCAATTATAGTTTGAACCAAGAGCTATAAGTTTCAAATTTTGTAAAATTTAAATTATATCTTGTTTTTTTATATATTTTATATATATATATATATTTTGAATGCGTACCAATGTTGCGTTTGGCATCAGAGAATTGCCCATATGTATGTATGTATGTAACATATAACAATTTGTTTTTGATATAATTTCAAAAACGAAAATATTGAAATATCTAAAACATTTACATTTTCCTATACATTTTACACTTTTAAGTTCACAGCTGTACATACATATGTACATATATCCCTTTATCTATCAATTGTTACTTCGGAGTTTATATGCATGTTGCCACTAAATTTAAACAACTATAGATTTTATAGTCTCTGACATACGTTTGTCTTATTTCAAATGTGACTGTTATTTAATTTGGGGTACAAAATCGTGGACGTATGCCATAGTGCAGAGATCGACAAGTTTATATAGTAAGATTTCAGTTTACTTATCATTGCTAAGCCAGCACAACTTTATACGCTCCTATGTAAGGTGAGAGGAAAACCCTCGACGCATGTGGAAATGCAGGGAGAAAAGCCATAAGGCCAGCAAAGAACGCGACGAGAGAAAGAGGTAAAGAGAAATAGGTGGAATGATAGCAAGAACAGACAAGGCAATAAATGGGACCATGACCGAAACAATGCTGTTTTCCACGTTCGAAGCGCAGAAGACACGTTGCAGTGGGCAAAAGGAATATCCAATCGGAACAGGCTTCAGTGCTTACCTGCCACAGCTCCCAAACATATTGCAAATATTCAGGGTCCTCCGATCAGCTAGCCCGCCTCTCTCCCGCAAACGTCACGACAGGGCAGAGCATACGCCCCGAAAAAATGGTCCTGATTGCACTTGCCTTGGTGTTGAGGAAATCAGGACAGCGGGTCGAGTCGCTGCCGCGTTGTGGGCGGAGGTTGCAATAAAAAGTGGAACACACGTTAAGAACGGTGCGGGGTAAACGGGCCGCGGAGAATGTTGTAAGGCTGTTTGCACGGGCGATTCAAAATACGAGAACGGGAAACATTTCAGATTCAGCTTTTGGCTTCGGTTCACCACCACCACTTTCGCGCACACAGGCAAGGTTAACGGGGTGGTGCGCTTTTACCCCCGCAGCAGAGGCTCCGGCCGAAAAGGGACACAGTGATCACATATGGCCGCCCGCTGGCCAACGAAGAATTATAAATAAATGAATATGGCAATTAAGCACTATTTCTTCAGACACACGGTGCCTCGGTGCAACTGTCAGACGAAATGCACAGCGACGCTTTTTCCCCGTCCATGTATGTACGTGGGTGCACTGGTGTCTGTGGCTATATACATATACGAGCCGTGACCGGTTTGTTTGCTACGCAGAATTTTTCATGTATCAATAATAGGATACAGTTGACCCGGGGCCTTCCGATTCCTTTGAAACTTTGCCTCAATACGCGGTGCGGCAACCAGTTACTTGGTTTCACTTGGTCGTTTGCGTTTATTACATTAAAATGCGTTTAATTGGATAGCTGATTGCGTTTTGTTTACTATGGCTGGACTTCACAAATTTAACAACACTGGTAAAAGTGTGACCGTGTATCCGATAACGAAATGGTATATTTAATTTATAAAATATGCCAGTAATATACTAATAATAATGGCCGCGTTCAACAGAACACCAGGTTCAGTGATCTGTGACTTATTTTATAGCAGACTTCGTAACATGGTGTCAACAGTTTCGATTAATCAAATTTTCTCCAAGTTTTTTTTTCTGCTTTTACGATGTGATGTAATATAATATGGGGTAGTAAAATAATATGCGGTAAAATTCATAATATAATTATTCTGGGTATTCCCTTGACTAAATAACTAAAAATATCGGCGATGTATCGCGATACTTTGCCGATATTTAAGTTGATTTAGAGAACTCTTTAACTAAACTGAAAATATCGTATAAGTTGTTTTCAGTTGACGATATTTTCAGTCATTCAGCCGTCAAGGGAATGACAAACAAATGACAAATAAATTCAAATTTATGTTTAATTTATATTTTGTATTATCTAAGATCCATTTATTGTATTTGTCAACGAATAACTAACTCACGAACCGACCTAGAAAAATATCTTGCCTTGACTGCGTGTTGCATGTTGTGAATTTGTGTGAACCACGAGGCAACATTGCGAGCTTTGTTTTATAAGATAGTTGTCTTCGTGGTTTTAACATTTGTTCGGTTCCATTTTAATAGTTTCTGTTTTTAGATTCAAATTCGGCGCTCGGCGTGCCAATCGATAGCCCTCACTGCATCACTCTGCCTGTATTGTAAAATGACGTATCGCTTAATACCGCTACCCAACACTACATAAATAAGCCCAAGTGAAAAGCGAAAATAACTTGGTTGGAAGAGAGAAAGTAAACACCGAAGGTACAGAATCAGCAGCTCGAGTAGCCAGCTAGGACATTGACGCACCGCCCAAGCAGGACAACAACAGGGCAGGCAACCACGGCATTAATAACAGCGTAGCGCTCCTTACTCTCCAGAGCGTTCTCAATTAAATGGCAAATGGGAACAACGGCAATGCAAGCGACACGGCCACGGCCACCCCACAGCAGCAGCAGGAGCAGCGGCTGCCACAGAGCGCCCAGCCAGCGGTCCTGACTGTGGAGACCGATTCTTTAAAAGAGCCCGCATCCATTACGCTGGGAGTAAACGATCTCGTAGCGGACCTCTGTCTCAACGACCGAACCAGTGGGGACTTCACCAGCATGCGGGCCTCTACGAGCGGATCTGGGACAGGAGCTACCTCTACGTCCTCGTTCTCCTTTAAGCACTTTCTAAGCAACACAGGCACTGTGACTGCTCCTTCGAGCACCGTGACTTCTGTGGATGCGTCTGCAGCGGTGCAGACATCCACCGGCGCCCGGCCCAAAGTGCCTCAATCGGCTTCCGCCTCCCACATGCAGCCCCCAGATGTAAATGGAAGCAGCTCCTCATCAAAAATGAAGCGCTCTCCGCGCTTCAGCTCTTTCGACTCGCAGGCGAGTCTGGCTGAGTTTGCGGCTTGCGGAGGAGGAACCCAGCACCGTTTACGACCAGACCAGCGGCTGGGAGTGGGCCATGGAGTGATGCACGCAGCCCTCGACAACGACGACGATGATGACCACGTGACACTAGCGCAGGTGCGCAACAGCAGGCTTTATGACGAACGGATAGATGACGGTAATTGTGCCTGCACTGCTCTTTGATAATATTAAAAACGACTTGTTTTTCCAAAGATATTTTCCCATCGGCCGCATCCAACCTGCAGCCCTCTTCAGGGACGCGTTATGTACCGCGCTCCTACTCCAGCTACGAGATGCCGCAAGTGTCCTGTCCCTCCTCCTCGCCACGACGTCGGCCGTCTGGAAACCGGGACCAGCGCCCCAACCGGCTAGTTCTATCTAGCGGCTCCAAAATGAAACTTGATCTGCCTTTAGATGCGCCTATTGCGACAGGTGTGGGAGCTGGTGGAGGCGCTGGCACTGCGGCCACTCTGCCTGACTTCGTGCAGGATCATCTGCCGGACGCTTGGTGTGTTGGCCAGGACGCGCAGCTCAGCTCGCCCCCAAACACCCCCTTGGGCGCGGCGCAAGCACCGAGTGCCGCAGCCTGTCTCTTGCCATCTGCCCTCGCGTCTATGGGTTTGCCCAGTGCTGTCGCCCTCCCAGGTCCTCTCGGCGACCCGCCTGCTGGCCCCACCGTCAAAGTTCTGCCTGATTTCCTGTCCGATGGTTCCATAATTCATTCGTCCCAACGCCTGGCTGACGTAGCTATTGGGTTGCCCTCCAATTCCATTGATTCGCCGCCGCAGGACGTGAGCGGAACTCTGCAACTGTCTGCATTGCGCCAGGAGAACGATCGCCTGCAGCGCGAACTGCAGGATGTGCGCGTGGAGCTAAATGCGCAGACCAGACGGGCCAGTGAATTTGAGCAGCAGTTGGTCCAGCTCTCAGAAGCCGCAGAACGACGGGAAGCATTGACCTTGGCAACCAGCACACAGACCACACAGCGCCTAAGGCTCCAAATAGCCCAATTAGAGGTGAGTCTGAGAGAAAGAGTCATTAACGTAATATATATACATATATATATTTTTCCCCTTTTCTTACTCGGACTATACAAAAATTAATCAATTGAATTGCATGCTCTTTTTGTAAGCAGCTAATCTGTACCAAAATCATATTACATTTCATATAGTTAAAAAAATTTTAAGCAATCTTAAACTACCTTATACTACCAAGAATTTATATATTTTTATAATTGTACTGTATTTTTTTTAAATACTTCTTTATAAACGTGCGAATTAGTTTTTTTTTTCATTTACAAGGCAACTTGTTTAACCCTCTCATGCCAGCTGTTGCATATACGGAACCTTGTATTTATGAGCCTCTAACTACCGTTATTTTACATATTTTATTTTGAACCTTTCGCTGAAATATAGCTGCATGTGTTGAGTGCGGTTACACTCACTGTATAATTTTTTACAGGCAGAACTCATTACCCTACGAAGCGGGGGCAGCGTCGATGGCGCTGCTGGCGGTGTTTCAGCAGCCAATCCTGGCAGCGCAACCAACAACGGCAGCAGTTCTGCGCGATCTTCTAGAGCGCGTCAGTTATCAAGGGATCTGGTCCGGGCAGCCGACACCGCGGAGCAGAACCTAAGGTGAGCCAGGGTCGGTATATTGGGCCGAGAATTTTCAAATTAACTCGATTTTTTGCAGGCAACTGCTGACTGGTGTGGAAAACCTGCGCCAGATGGCTGCAAGTCTGGAGCAGCCAGTCCAGCCAACGACAACGCCTCGGAGTCCCGATCTGTACAGCGACTCCAACTGAACGCCTGAAGGGGACTCATGAATTCAGCTCGGCTATTGTTGTTTGTGTAATCATTGTGCTAGAGCTTGTTTTTAGCGGGCTGGTGTCCATACAAATATATTCTGTTGCATTGGGCTGAGAAATGCTGGGCGGAAAGACAATGTTAGAATCAAAGCGCAAATTCGTGATGTTGGTTGATAAGGCAAAATATATATAAAATTACTTAATGATATTCGACACGCCTGCAGAATGTTTACGGGTTAATACGCCACAATGTTAAGCCATTGCAACAGAAAACAGACGACGCACTGAGCCAAGAATTAAACAATCGGCGCAGCGATAAACGCGATATATATTTTTTGTTATAAACAAAGGATTACCTGTGCACTTCAGTAGTTTGTGCTTAAGTAAATAGCAGACCAGAATTGAAATAAAACACTAGAAGATAACCCGCTGCATGGTCGTCCCTGCTGAGCGTTTCCCCACACCGGGGGGTAAACTAGCACACGCTTTCACGCAGCCTTGACTTTGCCCTCCCACCTGATAACGTCGCCCGAAAGCTTTTCCGTTACCAGAGCTTTCTCCCTCGTCCGTTTGTCGGCTTTTCGACCAGTTGCTTCGTAGACGTGGTTACGCGCGGACGCAGTTAAGCCTGCCTGCGTGCGAGATCGACAATTATATCTTAGTTCGTTCATCAGCAGTTTAAGGCCAAGCAAAGAATTGTAAAGAAAATTTATTAGAGAGACCGACATCGGGAAGGAACTTGGAGTTAAAAATGATGCCCAACAGATTTGTAGGTGAGTTAACTGGGCGAGCACAAGATGCGGCAAGCAGAAGACACGTTTCTGCATCCCTGACCTCAGCTGCTTTCTTTATCCAGCGTTGACCCCTTATGTCCGGTTGATTCTGAATGATTCTTCCTCGGTTAAGCATCCGTCCCCTCATCACCTATAATAATAAGGATAAATACTGTTATTAAACTTCGCCTGATTATCACTGCAAATATGAGAATATAGCGTGAATTCGAAAACATTGAGAGGCATCATGCACTTAGTAAATATAAATATATATAAAACAGCTTTATAGTTTTATTCGTGTTGTGTTGTGTGACCACCTGTACCACGTTGAATCCAACCTAGTATATCCCCTGATAAGGCGCTTGATAATTCGGCAGGTGGCGATAAACAGTCCGGGTCGTAAGCACACTAGAAATTCGAGTGGCCTAGGCTGTTAGTGGGGGGCCCAGTTCTTATCTGCTGGAGTGGGACCAGAAATTCTCCTATTAATAGCGTATTTTATTTAATGCAATAAGCTTAAAACAAACTCGGAAAACGTGACGTGCGTCCGCTATCAAACCAATGTACATATGTACATATATATAGGTATATAAATTAGCTACTTAATCGGATTAAATCTCTTCTTTTGAAGATAAAGATACAGACTTGCAGCTCTTTAAAGTCAGTAGCTTGATCTTATAACAGAATCTTTCATTTACGTATGTACATACATATTGTATGTACATATAAAAGCAACAATGCGCGTTTTGACTTTTCTATTTTTATACACTTGCAGGGTATTATAATTTAAGTCAGAAGTTTAAAACTCAGTGAAGGAGACATTTCCGACCCTATAAAGTATATATATTCTTGTTCAGCATTAGCAGCCGAATCGATCTAGCAAACTAATCCCTCAGTTTTAAAACTTTTAGAATAAAACATTGCATATAGGCTTTTGAATACTCTCTTTGCTATATATGTTGGAACTGGCCGGATCGGACGTCTATATCATACAGCTGCCATACAAATGATCGACAAATTTTTAGAAAAAAAGTTATATCATTGCTGTTTTTCAACATATCATCTTTCAGACATAATAATTTTTTTATTATTTCAGAGTTTTGGTTTTAATTTTATAAAAAAACTAAACTATGTCATATATCTGCGATAGGAACGATCGGGAAATAAATAGCAACAAATTATAACTCCGTTTTTTTTTAATAACGTATAACGTATCTACTTCAAGATATGTGCTTTTTTTATTATTCCAGAATTTTGGATTTAATTTTATGAAATCGACCTACTATATCATATAGCTACCATAGAAACGATCGGTAGATGTACCCAAAAATGTAAA
>JAEIIL010013280.1:0-12461 GCA_018905715.1 Drosophila lini | reverse complement strand
CCATACTTCAGAACGTTTTGATTTAAATATTTTATTCTTTTATTATTCTATCCTTAGAGCGTTATCATAGCCGATGGATCGGAACAATATAAACGATTTGTGAATCTGCCTCAGCCTTTGAACTTCAAAGTCTACATATTTAATGTGACCAATCCGGATAGGATACAACAAGGTGCCATACCCATAGTCGAGGAAATAGGACCCTACGTTTACAAGTGAGTTCAAATGAAAGTTCTATAAAAATAATATTTAATAATATAATAAATTAAACACAGGCAGTTCAGGCAGAAGAAAGTAAAGCATTTCTCCAGGGATGGCTCCAAAATCTCCTACGTGCAAAATGTGCACTTTGACTTTGATGCAGATGCCTCGGCTCCCTACACCCAAGACGATCGCATAGTGGCCCTCAACATGCACATGAATGTGAGTAAGAACTTTAATTATACAAAAACAAACAAACAAACATAGTTAAATCTTTTAAAAAAAGATCGATCTAAACCATTTTAATAATCAATTTGCAGGCCTTCTTACAAGTATTCGAAAGAGAAATCACAGATATATTTCAGGGTTTTGCCAATCGGCTAAACTCCCGATTGAATCAAACTCCTGGCGTGCGAGTCCTTAAACGATTGATGGAACGTATTCGAGGGAAACGTAAAGTAATTTTATCCACTACTAATTTAATGGAGAGTAGCCCCCGAATCGGTGACGGTCTATCTGTAATCTCTGTATCTGTATCTGTTTCTGTATCTCTATTGCATCGGCTTTGTCTGTGCAAAGATTTACTCACTGGCATGCCTTGGTAGATTTAACTTAATGGTAATGGCTTTTTACGATTTTCCGATGGAACAAACAAAGCTCTGTTTGTCTTTGTTCTGCTTTTGGGCCAGCGATTTCAGCCGATTTATTATTATTCCTTTTATTTTCGGCCGGGTTACCCTTCATTGTTTATTAATTATGATTTTACCCCAGAGGTGCGTCATTGCTTGTATCTTTTGGATAGGGTGTTTATAAGCAATTAAGTTGATGATATTTTTTTATTGCTGATTTATTGCCGCCGATTCAGGCAGCTCAAATTTTCTGGGATTGAGTTAGGTCAAGAATTGGGAGGGAAACAGTTTTGAAATTCAGTTAACAGAAGGGGTTTCGAAAAAAGAACAATTGAAAGTAAATAAAGCTTCAATTATTTGATTTAAAATTAAATAAAGTTATCAAATTAAAGAGATCAATCTATTCAAAGCCTGAAATTTATATATATAGTTACTGGTATAAATGACAACAACGATTAGTTATAGAGACCTTCCCATGCAAGACAACAGGTTTAGTTATCAAATATGCAAGATAAGACCCGAGTAATAAATTATTTTTCCCTGAAAAACTGGCATCTCTTAACACCATCTTAGATTTCGGTTGAAAGAGATATCAATACAACGATTCCGTATAATTAATAATTCCAATTTAACGACCCCCAAACTTATAGCGCCCATCAGCTGGGTGGAGGGCATCATGATCAGCCTTATCGATAGTGTCAAAGTAAGTTAAACAGCCTCTCTCCTTCGCTGACAGCTTTGCAACTGTTTAATTACAATCATTGATTGCAATTTGGCGCAGCTTCAACTCAGAACTGAAAACTTCAACTTCAAACTGCCAAAGTCAAGATCATCCACATCAGACAGACGCTAGAGTGCGCCTGCTCGTAGAACAGCAAAAATTTTGATTGGCATTCACCTTGGGCCTGTGGCTCGTTGAAACTGACTTCTCGCCGTCTATGTAAATATTTTGATAAATTGTCGAGTCGAACACTGACACTGTCGAGGAGAAATCAATGGAAACGGCAGCTGAAAACCGAACGATTGGAAACATCAATTTTCACACATACTTCTCGGATACACATCAAACGCAAAAACATAATTAATAATAACAAAATTGAGCTTGCGCTTTGCTACTAATTTATGGCTAACTGCTCCGCCTGCTACTAATGCTTTTAACTATTTAAATACCTCGACTTTTCTACTGGCTTTGGACTTAAATGGTTGTATCTTCCTCAATTAACGTTGCCCGTTTCTCCACAATTTTCCCTTTCTTACAGTCTGTCCTGCAAATCTCCGAGAATGATCCTGGTTTGGCTTTGCTGTTGGTCCACTTGAATGCCAATTTGAAGGCGGTCTTCAATGATCCCCGCTCCATGTTTGTCCAGACTTCAGTGAGGGAATATCTGTTCGATGGAGTGCGTTTCTGTATAAATCCCCAAGGCATAGCCAAGGCCATTTGCAATCAGATCAAGGAGAGTGGCTCCAAGACCATTCGAGAGCAAAGCGATGGCAGCCTGGCCTTTTCCTTCTTCGGACATGTGAGTAGAGTTTTAAAGAAATCTTAAAAATTATTTAAATTTATTAAAAAATGCAATGTTTTTTCCTTTAGAAAAATGGCTCTGGTCACGATGTCTACGAGGTTCACACTGGCAAAGGCGATGCCATGAGAGTGCTGGAGATCCAGAAGCTGGACGACTCACACAACCTGCAGGTTTGGCTCAATGCCAGCACGGAGGGAGAGACTTCTGTGTGCAACCAGATCAATGGAACAGATGCCTCGGCATATCCACCCTTCCGCCAGCGTGGGGACTCCATGTATATCTTCAGCGCGGATATCTGCAGATCGGTGCAGCTGTTCTACCAATCGGATATCCAGTATCAGGGCATACCTGGCTATAGGTACTCTATTGGCGAGAATTTTATAAACGATATTGGACCGGAACACGATAATGAATGCTTCTGCGTGGACAAGCTGGCGAATGTGATCAAGCGCAAGAATGGATGTCTATATGCGGGGGCATTGGATTTGACCACATGTTTGGGTGAGTTGAGATATAGAAGTGTACAAATATAGGAAGGAAGTGATCCGGAAATCACAGATTTTAAAATCCCTAAAAATGTGTCTTAAAAAGCTAATTTTCTGGTACCAAATTCAGCGTAAATTTCTTTTTTTACTTGGTAATATTTTGTAGCCTTATATTTGCAATATTTTTAGAGTTCTTAAAATCTTAAGTGATTTCAAATTGACCCCTGAATATTTACTTAAAACTTTCAGGAAACAATTTATTTCTTAAACTATAATAAAAGTTTCTTAAATACTTGATAGATGCTTATCTCTAATTTTCCGCTATTGTTTTCTCCATTAAAAATGTATCTATCACATCTAAATATTAAATACTTTACATTTAACCAGCTCAACACCTGACAAAACATTTGGGAAAATATTTCTACTTTAGTTATGTTATCTTCCGCTTATCTTTAGTTCCTCATGTTATTTCACAGTATTAACAAAATTAGCATTTCAAATGAATTACCATAAATTTAGTAGATCAAAGACTTCTGTGTGGCGTATTTATATTTATAGTTGAGTCAAGAAAAGCATATTAGCTAAGACTCGCAGCCAAAGACATTGATTTCTTAAACTAAAGAAGCCACAAATATAATTGAAAATAATTTACAATGAGACAAATTAATAGAAAATTACAATTTCCTATATCTTAGACCTTCGTATTTAAAATAAATATAAACCCTCAGAAGTAGCAAACTAGAGAGCATGAGATTTAATTTCTGCTATTTAGGGGGACTCCCATCGCATGAATGAACCTACAAAAATAAAGAAATCAACGATACTTGCTTCCCATAACTCCAATTCTTCAAAAGAAATCCCCTGGGCGTTCGTTTCGTTGAATTTGGTTAGAGTATTGATAATTATATTCGGCGATGGCCAAACCTTCATCTCCAGTTTGTTTTTGGCCGGAATAATACTGATTTAATTTAATTAGCATTTTATTTATGCCGATAGTTTAGGTATTTGACAGTTTGTTTGTTATTTTGTGATTTTGTGAACACTTAACTCAAATATTAACGATGGTTTGATCAATTCAATATCAGCTTTATCGTTAATTGGGGCAATGCTAGACTATAGCTACCATACGGTCACGACTAAAAATAATACAGCCGAGACAAACAAACAATGAACTTTCAATATTGTAGAATTTTAGTGATCAAATCGGCACGCAAACCGGAAATATTTGGAATAATTTTTTGACATTTTTTTCTGTTTGTATTTTGTTATGCAAATGAGCCTCTTTATGCTGTGTTTGTTTTATGGCGATTAACCGGACATTCAAGCGAAGAGGCGAACTACCCCAGAAGACACCTTAAGCCCTCGTCTCTGTCATCGGGTCGTGGTCGATTACCTCAGTAATTATAAGGCAGCCACTTATAAATCAAATGGTAATCATGGTGTGAGTTCTAGTTTGGATTTAAATGTGTATTTCATGCAAATTCTCTCACCTGGCAGAAGTGCAAACCGAAGGCATCAAGAGTCGCAGCTAATCAACGTTTAATTAAGTGCTGGTGCAGCCATAAACTAGAACTCGAATGATATAAAAATCGCTGAAATTTAAATGGAAGATTTCCAGATATCTGACAAATTGCAATCGCTTTTCGCTGGGACTTTGATTAAGAGTCAGATTCGGATTCCGATTGTGTGTGTGGGCTGGCTTTGATCTTCTTCGATTGTTTAATTTCTTAATTAACACTCGAGTTCGGGGGAACAAAAACGTTTTGCTTCGCATTCTGAGCTGAGAGTTCCCCCGGGGGCATTGCGCATCTGAAATCAAAAGTGTTGTCTTGGACTCAACTAGGGGATATAATGAGCCGCTCCTCATTATGATGTTCTCGAGTGCTGTGAACGCTCTACAAATTGAAGCATTAACTTGGATTTTTATTATATTTTTTGTATACTTTTTTTGCTTGGGTGTTTGCCGATCGCGCACGTTTCAATCTTGAGATTCTTTTGGCGATGCCTCCTTTTCGTCATACTCTTTTTGTTTAATTGTCGAAACGTGAGTTAACAGTTTCAGTAATGAGCATTTGAAATATTTTGTCCGACTCTGATGAGGAAATTCTTACAAATTGGTTCAGCCGCCCATCAAAGCCATCACAAGTAGTTAAGTAAATAAATAAATAAATGTTGTTCTGCGAAAACGTGACGAGGGCTTCAGAAGCTTCCGCAACTTGGCTGACTTTTTGTTTAATATTTTCCAATTAATTTAATTAAATTAAATGTAAGTAGCGACAGCCAGCTAAGGTCACAGCATCCAGTTTCTTTCTTTCTTTTTTTCGGAATTATCTCGGCAATGTAAACAGAATAATTAAACTGGAATGCAGCGATTCGCTCAAGGAGCTGGTTATGCTAATTAGGAAGCCCCTTTTTAATGTGTCTTTAATATAGCTATACATTTATTGTCATCTCGATATAGATGCCCCTGTGATTTTGACATTGCCTCACATGCTGGGCGCCTCGAATGAGTACCGAAAAATGATCCGAGGCCTGAAGCCAGATGCCAAGAAGCATCAGACTTTCGTCGATGTGCAGTCGGTAAGTTATATAGTATAGCTATTATTTATTGAAGGTTTTTTTTTAACAAAAATAATTTTGGTTATTAGCTGACGGGCACGCCTTTGCAAGGCGGCAAAAGGGTTCAGTTTAACATGTTCCTCAAGAGCATAAATCGAATAACCATCACAGAGAACCTACCCACAGTGCTGATGCCAGCCATTTGGGTGGAGGAGGTTAGTTATATTTAATTTTTAAATTCTAAAAAATTAATTTTAATATATAAATATATCTCTTGTTATCGCAGGGCATCCAACTCAACAGCGAAATGGTGGCCTTCTTTAAGAAAAAGTTAATCAACTCCTTGAAAACCCTCAATATCGTCCACTGGGGGACCTTGTGCGGAGGCTTAGCCGTGGCAGTTTTAAGTCTGCTGTACTATATCTATCAAAGGGGGCGTGTCGAGGAGCCCCCGGTGAAGTAAGATATTATCAATAGATGTTTATTTGTTATAGAGTGCTTTGTATAAATGTATTTGTTATATTATTATGATAATTATGGATGTAACACACACGCAGTTTTTGTCTACGAATTTGTATATAATTTATTTTTTAAATGTGATTCTATTGTATTGTGATTTAGCGTTTACTAAAAGAAACAAAAAAAAAAACAAGAAAAACTACTACATACGAAAAAAAAGTTGTTTTAATTTAAAGCTTAATGATTTTGGGGTTTTCGGGGAATTGTTTGTGGCTTTGATTAGAGAGTTTTTCAGGAATTCATTTACAGAATTTATTCCGAAATGTTGCTTAAATATGGTATGACTTCCCCAAAATATATTTAATACAATGATTCTGGGAAAAGGAATTTGCAGAACAGCGCATGGCTTTAATTAGGAAATTCTAATAAATATTAAAGCCTAAAATGTCAAGTTGTGTAGAAAAATTGCCTGCGAATTTCATTAAGGTTTCTTTTTTTCTTTTGGACTTCTAAATCAAAAATCAATGCTAACCACAAAAAGCACTTTGCATACTTAAAGCCTTGATCCATCCACCGCCTCCCGTCTTTTTGGCAATGACTCAAGTTCAAGACCAGTTAATGAGGGAACCCGGGTATTAATCAATCAGCAGCAGCAGCTTTTCGGCCCAGCAATTTGCACACGAAAAGCGGCAATTAAACCACAGTTTATATTGCATCAAATCGGCTATCCACGAAGCTAAGCTGTGTGTCTCAAGCTTAGGCAACGGTGGCTAAAAAATAAAGACAAAAATAAATCACTAACCTATTGGCCAAGTCCGAGAGATGCAAACAAAATATTTCACCCGACCCAAGGTATTTGCATTACAATGTGGATTGAGACACTCTGTCGTGGGGTGGGGCCGCCTCGGATTGATTGACAGCCGCGAATCGCGTCTGTCGATTTCTTGATTGAGACTTACGAGGCGATTAAAAACGCGTGAAAACCGCTCGGCTGGGAGGAGTGGGGGAAGCTGGGGAACCGCGACTGTCCCATAAATATTTCAAATTAATTCCATCAGGCAAATGAGCAGCTAATGGCCCGGCAAATGCAGAACTTTCTAGCCAATTTTTTATGGCCGATTCGACATGTTCTTTTCTAACAGATTGCTGGCCATTCGCGCTTCTAATTTTTTGGGTTCTGTGGCGGAGAACCTTTTTTTTTTAGCCGCCGTAATTATGCAATAGCCACAATAGCCCAGAGACCCCCAGCAACCAGTTTGTCTCGCTCGGCCGTCCAGTCGTCGTCGCCGTCGTCGTCATATTCAAATTGACTTTGGGCTGAAGATGCGACCGCCGGAGATTTCAGTCGTCAACGAAACGCGCGAACGCACGCAGTCCAGCTGTAAAAAAATCACACGAAAAAACGGCGAATATAAATCGCTGAAAGCGACACGCGCTCAAAGTGGCTGCTGAAAAATTTGAATTTTAAATGACCCAAGGATCTTGCTCCAGTTATTCCGTGTTCTGTGTTCTCAGTGTGCTCTCTCTTTGTTCTATATAAGAGTGTTAGCTTCTGGCTCGGGAGTGTCAGAACAGAGCAAGATGTGGAGCTGGCAGGTAATCCTACTGCTTCCGCTCCTGGCCTCGGCCAAGATCTTCGATCGCTGTGAGCTGGCCCATTCGCTGCAGCATCGCTTTGGACTTCCTGCCGCCCAGGTGGCCATCTTGGTGTGCATTGCCCAGCACTCGAGTGACCTGAACACGGCTGCCTTTGGTGGCGGCACTGGCCTGGGCGGAGGATCGCACGGTCTCTTCCAGATCAGCGATGTCTACTGGTGCTCGCCTCCTGGGCAGGGCAAGGGTTGTGGTCTGAGTTGTGCGAGTTTGAGGGACGACGACATAGCGGATGATGTCCTGTGTGTGAGGAAGATCTATGCGGAGCACCAGAGGATCAGTGGAGATGGCTTCACTGCTTGGCAGGCTTATGGCGCCTACTGTCGCCAGGATGCGGCCTCCTATGTGGCAGGATGTAGTGGTGTTTCTACAGCGCTCTCAGTGGCTGCTTCTTATCAGAAGCCCCAGCAGGTTCAGGTGAACAGCTACCATCAGGTGGCACAGGCGCCAGGAAACTTTTATCATCACCAGCCAGCGAACAGCTACCATCAGGTGCCTCAGACCCAGGTCCAGGGAAAAATCTACAATCGCTGTGAACTGGCCCAGGAGCTGTACTACCAACACAAGCTGCCCATGCCGCAGATCCCTACCTGGGTGTGCATAGCCCAGCATGAGTCCTCCTTCAACACAGCGGCCGTGGGTCGCCTCAATGCCGATGGGAGTGCAGATCACGGGCTCTTCCAGATCAGCGATCTCTTCTGGTGCACCCACGACCAGCGGCCGGGAAAGGGATGTCAGGCCACCTGCAATCAGTTCCTGGACTCCAACATAGTTGACGATGTGCAGTGCATAAGGAGGATCCACCAGGAGCACACTCAAATCTCTGGAGATGGCTTCAACGCCTGGACCGTGTACAAGAGGAACTGCCTCAATCAGCACTACGAGCAGGTGGCTGCCTGCTTTGCCAAGCCGCCAGCTCATCATCATCATCCGAATGCCATCGGGGGAGGTCCTGTGAAGCCAAAGGTCAGCTATGCGTATCAGTTTGGACAGGTGCAGGTGCAGCAGAGTCCTGCGCCCGCCGTGAATCAATACTATCGACCAGCTCCCACAGTTGTGAGCCACCAGCGAGGTGAGGTGGCCAATGTGGCTGCCTATCAGGGGAATCCCTTCCTGCGGCCGCGTCTTCCTGTAGCTCCCGTAACTGCAGCTGCTCCCTCTCCCCCCATAAATGCCATAAATGTGGCCTTCAAGGGTCAGACCCCGGCCAATCCCTTTTATTACAAGCAGCAAACACAGTATCAGCCACACTATCAGGCACACTATCAGACACACTATCAGCAACAGTATCACAACACAGCACACACAGTAGCGCGCACGGGTAAAGTTTACAATCGCTGCGAATTAGCCCAAGAGTTGTATTTCTCACACAAGTTTCCCATGCAGGAATTGGCCACCTGGGTGTGCATCGCCGAGCATGAGTCCTCGCTTAACACAGCGGCCGTGGGTCGCCTCAATGCCGATGGGAGTGCGGATCACGGGCTCTTCCAGATCAGCGATCTCTACTGGTGCACCCATGACCAAGGAGCTGGCGGCAAGGGCTGTCACATTGACTGCAATCGCCTGCTGGACTCGGACATCTCGGATGACGTGAGGTGTGTGCGAACCATTCACGAGGAGCACACCAGGATTTCGGGCGATGGATTTACCGCCTGGACAGTCTACAATGGACACTGCAGGCAGAAAACCCGAGCCGACATAGCCAGCTGCTTTGAGGGCAAAGACGTGACGCAGGCAGGGATTAAGCCAGCAACTGGCAACGAGTTGGTTAAGAAGACTCCGCCGAAGCCCAAGGGAAAGATCTACAACCGTTGTGAGCTGGCCAAGGAGCTGTACCATAAGCATAAGTTACCCATGCCTGAGATTCCCACTTGGGTCTGCATTGCCCAGCACGAGTCCTCGTTCAATACAGCAGCCGTGGGCAGACTCAACTCAGATGGAAGCGAGGATCACGGTCTCTTCCAGATCAGCGATATTTACTGGTGCTCCCACGACCAGACAAGTGGAAAGGCCTGTCATATTGAGTGCGATCGCCTGCTGGATTCCGATATCTCCGACGATGTCCAGTGCATACGCACAATCCATGAGGAGCACACGCGTCTCTCAGGAGATGGCTTCAATGCCTGGACCGTTTACAATGGACACTGCCGGGGTCAGAGTTTGGCCCAGCTGAGTGATTGCTTTGATGGAAATGAGATTGCAGAGGCTGATAAGATCAGTCCGCATGGAGAGAAGCCTCAAGTGAAGCCACAGCAACTAAATTCAGAGAAGCCAGTGCAAAGGATTGCTGCCAGTCCAGGCTATTCAGGAAATCCCTTTCTGCAGAATCTACAAGCCGCTAAAGCCCCTCAAACTCATGTGCCGCCCACCAAAGTTTCTAATAAAAATACAAATATCAATTCACCACCCAAACAGCCGCCCAGCAATAAACTCTATGCTACGAACCCCTTTTTAAACAGCTTGCAGGGTCAAAAGAATTCCTCACCCAATCTAGTTAAAGTCAAAGCTACTCCCACACCAGCAAGTGCCGTTTCCTACACCCAAAAACCCAACTACGATCACAATCCCTTCCTTAAATCCCCTGGCTCAATCCCACACTCTGTCATCTCCTCACACTCAGCCGAGGAGATCAAGCCCCACGACAGTTTCTCCTATGCCCAGAATCCATTCCTCAGTCTACTTAGCAAACCAATAGTGCCGGCTCAAGCACCCATCAAGCCCCAGCCCAAGCCAAAGCCCTCGAGCGCAAGCCCATCTAAGCCCTCTCAGACGGTCAACAGACCCTATGTCAGCAGCGACAGCTTCCGCAATGAGGTGATTAAGTTTACGGCCACTTCTACGGCAGCACCGACTACGTCAAGTACAAGGCAGCCCATAAGTTCAACAAGTATTACAAAGCCATCTGTAACAACAACCACCACCAGGAGACCCTTGACAGCCACAAAGAAACCAGTCTCAACTACGGCCAAAACAACTAATTTGCCGTTATGGTCATGGCAAACTTCTGTCGGAAAAACAACCACGACGGCTAAGCCCACGATAACGGGAAGTGGTAGCCGCTACACAGCCACAACGAAAGCCGCGGTACAGCCCACACCTACTCGTTCAGTTACAACTAATAAGCCAAGTATTTATCCAACAATTGGGAAAACTACTCGGCCAACTGTTCGCACAACTACACGTCCGACTACTCGTCCAACTACACGTCCAACTACTCGTCCTACTTCTCGTCCTACTACTCGTCCAACCACACGTCAAACTACTCGTGCAACCCCTCGTCCCATAACTACAACTCGCCCTACAATAAGATATAGTTCAACAACTCGCCAACAATATTCACCAACAACGAGACACACAACTCCTTCAACTCCAACTCGATATACAACCGTAACCAAGGCCACAACTCGCCCAATTACAACTCCTAGACCAATAACAACTCTACGTCCAATTACGACCACTCGCTATATTTCCACTACTACAACAACGAAGAATTCTACCCGTAATGCAGGTGTTTATTTGCCAACTTCTCGTCCAATTTCCACAACCAAGACCACACCTCGTTATACACCAACAACTCGATCCACGACAAAGTCTTCTTACCATTACATAGAAGTAAATAAAACCACCAAACGCCCAGCACCAACTACTCATTCAACAACAACTACTCGTCGAACACCAACAACTTATCAGCCAGCAACAACAAGATCCACCACACCCACTACTCGTCAGGGAAGCACCACCCCAAGGCCATATCTATTCACTTCAACCCCAACAACGAAAAAGAGCGCCACCACAAAAGATCCCTTTGATCATCCGTTTTTCCAAAAATACAAAGCCAAGTTTGACAAGACCACCACAGCTCCCGCACAAAAATCAAAGACCGCCAGCACAATAATCTCAAATCCAAGCAATACCACCACCAGCAGTCCATACTATGCAAAATATCAGGAGAACAAAATCAAAACAGCAGCCAAAACGGTTCTTTCGTACGATTTTGGCCACAATAGAACCACAACGGTTAGGCCAAAAAGTGCCTTCGATGTTTACCGGAATTGGAACAAGAATTAGGGCCTTCCATTAGTGTGACAATTTTGAGACTTGTAAATATGTGTTATTGATCGATGTAATACTCCTAGTTTATCATAATGGCAAAATACTCATGCATTATTAATCTTAAGCCATATAAATAGGATTTAGATAATAAAATAAAAATAAACCCATGCGAATGCAAAATGTACGAAAATTAATTCAATTTCAGAAAAACACACACACCCAACTGGTCGGCTGGCCAAGCAAGCTGACAACGCGCCAAACGTCGCCAAGTGCGCCCCGACCGTGGCTTAAAGCAGGGGCTTTGATTAATTTTCGTTAACCCGTTTTCGACCGAGTCTTGTTAACATAAATGCTGAGCACCGCGACAAAGACAAAGCGGGCCAAAGAACTGCAGAAATAACGAGTTTTGAATTCGAATTGGGTTCCCGAAAAGTATTCTTTTATTTCAGCCACTTAAAAATTTTGCATTCCTAATGTAAATGTCTGAAGAGCGTCTGATGTGACGTCAGGAGAATAATGATCATTTTATCCCTTGAAATTTGATAACTAGTTTTGTGTCATCGGTGGGCATATCAAGATTTTATGCTCTGCAAGTTGGTATAATTTAATACAGAAGTTTGCAATGCTGTGATGGAATTATTTCCGACCTTATAAAGTATATTTATTCTTTAGCAGAATCAATAGCTCAGTTGATCATGCAATGTTTATCTGTCTTTTATTGATTGATTTATTCCAATTATTTATTTTATTAAATAATCAGGAAATTAATAGACAATAAATAAGAATTTCACAGATTTCCAACATTTTTGCATCTACACCGAAAAATATATTTATTTATTTATTTATTATTATTATTTTTTTAATTATATAATAATTTTAATATTGTATTTATTTAAAAA
>JAEIIL010013272.1:0-24867 GCA_018905715.1 Drosophila lini | reverse complement strand
TTAAACAGAGTTTTAATGAAATTAATTACATAACATCAGAAAACTATATAATAATCATATATTATATCAGACTATACTCCTTAAATTGTATTAAAGTTTCTAGAGAATATACATTTTTTTAAGTGCAAAAATAAAATCAAACAATTGATGATCTGCCTGGAAAGGGAAACCCGTGTAACCTGTCACACGTCCCACTCCCAGGAACCAGCCCGGAGCTTGTTCTACGCGCCTGCCATATCATCCGCGGCTCTCAATATTAAGAAATAACAACTTGCCAAGGGGCAAGGACCTGGAGGGAGGCACAAGGGAACTTTGCTTTTGGGGTCTTCAATGTAAACAAGCGGAACAAATATTTAACTCGCAGGCACTGGCAGCGGTGTCTCCGGCGTGTCCTGTGGGGGGAGTGGGAGAAGAGGGTGTGGTGTATGTGTGTGGCACACACTCGTATCCCTTGAAACTCTGGCACAAACTTTTCTCCTGCGAAAGGAGCTTGCGGCTCCTCTGTCGCTTATTTGTCGCAGCAGCAGTGGAGCTCAAAGCTTTGGCTTGTTACACTTTATGAAATCAGCTGCAGCAGTCCTGCCAGTCCTGCCACGCCCCCTCATCTTTACGGGGGGAAGCACAAGTGTTTATGTTTGTCTTGGCGAGGCGGTGGCTCATAAAGTGCCTGGCAAAAGCGAGCTGGTAGGACCCCAGAACGACGACACTGTCAAAAGTCACGTCGAGTCTATGCGAGGAGTCCTGTGTCTCGCTTTTGGAGCATGTCCCTACCATAAACTTCAACTGGAAATTGTGCGTAATTATATTAAATTTTTATTGCCTGGCACACATGAAATGGAAACGTTGCAGCAATTTCCGAAAGCGACTCTCACAGATTATCCACATGCAAATTGTTCACATGACAGGATGTTGGGGTAAAAAAGGGAAGGAGGGGGAAAATTAGGAAGGATATCAAGGAAAGGAAGACGTTTTCAAGGAAAGCTAAAATTTAGGCAAATTGATTTTAATCAAATCGGGAGGAAGAGATTTCTTTAGTTTCTGATGAAAGTAGAGAGTTGTGGGAGTTTATTTTAGAAAGTTTTAAAGGCTTTAAAGTTAGAGCAAAGTATATTATAGCAAACAAAAAAATATATAGCTGATTCACTTGGTTATAATATATATTTAAAATGTGTTTCCAGGTTTAAATAATATTATATATTAGCTAGTAGACAAAATCAACCTTAAATACACCCCGAAATAGCCAAAAATACGTTAAAAGTTCATTTCCCCTGGTAATAGAAACCTAACTACTTTAATGATCTAAACAAATTTGATCGTTTTTATTGTTGCTATATCGTATTACCCTCCCTCAGCCTTGTCCAATTGAACAATCAATGTCATTGAATCCAATTTTCCATATGTTTTACCCACACAGCCATTGGCATTTTCCTGATTTTTCCTGTTCAGGGGTTTCGCTCAACGTCTGGTGGTGCCTTTTTCTGGGGTTTCATTTGGCTTCGGTCGGTTGCCAGTGGCAGCCGCCGTTTGAACTTGTTTGACATTCCACCGACAATCAAATTTAGATGCCCCGATACCGCTCCCACTCCCATTCCCCCCTGAAACCCTGACAATTGTTCGGTTTGCCACAAAAGCACTGCCCCACCGCCGCTGCTTACTTCTGCCTCCAGAGAATCGCCTCCGTCAGCAATTATTCAATGCTTAATCATCGAAAGGCATCAGCGGCATGAATGGCATAAATCTTATTAAATATTCAAATGACACAAAAAGTGTACACACAACTGCAGAGCTAGATAGGGGGCGGTGGCCACAAATGCGGGCATAATTAACGGCAAAATGGGTAAAAAACAACACAAATGTCGGGTAAACAGCCACCACCCCCGCAAGATTATGGAGGCAGTCATCCCTCTGATCATAAATAGTGGTCAGTGCACTATAAAAAAGCATTACAAATTATCTTAAGCCGGGGAATAACAGCTTGGAAATTAAGAAAAACTTATTTCTAGCTTCTAACTTCCTAAAATAATTTTAAAGCTTGATTTAAAGAGTTTTTGGTTTGTAAAATCATTTTTTATTATTTTACAAAGCTAGAAAAATTATAAATAATTTTTGAAAAGGTTAGCTCAAGTATTTGACGTCGAAAATCTTATTTAATTTACTACATATTTTTAAATTTATTTTAAAAGTTTCTTTCTCAAGAAACCATTCAAAATTCCTAAAAAACTTTTTAAATATATGAATTTTAATTTAATAATTAATTTTTCAACCCACTTTCCCCTCAGTGTGTGGCAAGTTCCCTGGTTCCAATTTTTTTTTGTCTTTTTTTGTGCCTCTTCTTATAGGCGTAGCCAATGCAATTATTTCATTTCCATTTTCATACAGGCGGAACAATGGAGTGTCCCCTCTCTTGACTACCCCCACCCACTATTCGCCCCTTAATGCCACACATGTGGGCGTGGCCCCCGAAGGGGAATTGCCTTGGGCTGTCGTCATCATCGTTATCGTCTCCGCTGCGAGTCCGGGCGAACGAAACTATTTGAATAACGCGCCATCCACACCCACGATCCCTGACCCCAGACCCCGGACCCTTGACACTACCCACGCACACACACACCACCCCCTTTTAGTGGGTGGACCCCACCCAGTGTCCCCCTTCGTGTTAATAGTTTTTCCCTTTGTTCCCGAGCCTTTTTCTGCTGTTTACGTTATCGCATGTTTTGGCTGGAAGCAAACTTAGTTGGACCACAATTACTGGAAAATTAACGCAATTAGGATTTGCCAGGGCCAAGCCTTTGATCTTTGAAGCCTATAAAAATTATATAATCAAACAGGGAATTGCACGGGTCTCCCATATTATAAACTTTAATGGCAAAGGTACGCCCAGGGACTAGCAAGAGGGAGTGGGTAATTTTGGGTTACAATATAAAATTAAATAATTAAGTAAACGTTGCAGGTAGAGAAAAATATTAAATTAAAAGGATAAAATACAGAAAAGGAATAATTTAAAATTAAGAATAAAGCTAGAGACAGCTCAAGTCTAGCTGAAATGTATGTTAATATTTAAATAAACATTACAGATACGGAAAATATTGAATTTAAAGGCAATTTAAAGTAAAGGAATACTTTAAAAATAATAATAAAGCTAAAGGGAACTCAAGTCATGCTGAAATGTATTTTAATATTTTATTTTCTATATTATCCTGGCACCCAGAAAGTGTATTACTTAAATTCCTGGCTTTAACCGTTCAAAATCCTTACTTATTCCTGATTCATGTAATATGCTCAGGGCTATTTATTTAATGCGTAATTTCCATTAACGTCGTGGGTCCCCTTCGGGGCCTTATGAATAAAGTATGTACTGACCGGGCCAGTTCCGTAAGCGCTATAATTTCGTGGCTGGAAACCAGACCGAAAACATGACATTATAATAAGTAATATCAAACTAATTCGTTCTCCCCTCTCCATATTTATTTGCAGAGACATTGCATTAGTCAGCAGATCGTCGTCGTCCTGTACAGTACGTGACTTGGCCTTTTCCAGAACTCCATTGAAAGGTAAGAAGCAGTAGGAAAATATACATATGTCGGGGGGAAAAAAGAAGGCGGAATTCCCACTCTGGAATCCCAACTAATTAAGTTGAGACCCCTATGAAATTCGCTTTTAAAGTAATGCTGAAAACACAGGTGGACGATGATGATGATGGGGAAAGGGAAGGTAGCGCCTGGAATCTTGGCAATGTTTTATTCAAAAATTGCTAAAATATTTGGCAAGTGAGTTAAAAGTTCCACAGACGACGACGAGTCTGTCTGCCAAGTCTGTATTTATGTTTGCCGCCGTGTTTGTGTGTTTTTGTTTGTCTTTGCTGAGCATTTTTGCTTAACTGAAGAAGAATTTATTATTTTTGGAGAAGGGCAGCAGCAGCAGCTCAACGAGCATGACAAATTTTCACTTTGCGTCAGGCAAAAGTTGCAACAAACTTGCAACAGCGAAAATAATTTCGCTCCTCGTTGAAAGTCAAAACACACAGAGGCCCTTCTCCTCCTTTTTCTCCTTCGGGAAAAAATCTCAAAAAAAAAGGGGCGGGAAAAGCTGGTTGAAGAAGCGAAGAAAAAGCTCCGGACGACTACTTATCTGCCAGGACAGTCAGCCCAACACTTTTGGCCAGGTGCTGCCAATTTGGGCGTTAAGCAGTTCCCCAGGACTTGCGAAATGCTACACTGAAAGGGAAAAAGTTCACTAGATTTTAGGAAATTAAAATTAATTTTTTGGGAAAAATGGAGGGAAGATTTCTGAAGGATTTTGGTAGTTGGGGCTAGAGGATTGATATGGAAATTGTTGTTTTCTTTGTATAAGAATATACTTCGCAGGATCATAAATATCCTCCTATCTAACTGATGTTTTTAAGAAGAAAAATATTTATTAAATCCAACTTAGTTTCATATAAACATTTTTAATTAATATAATATAAATATTTTTAAGAACAAAAGATTAATTAGGCTAATTTCAGACTCAAAATTAAATGAAATGATTTTCTTTTTAAAAATTTCCCTCTTAACACTTTCCTTGCCGTGTTCCCGCGAGATCCTTGTCGCAGGGTGAGGACGTTAGCTGGCAAATTGTGCAGCAGAACTTAAAGCCAGAAAAGAGGCCACCAAAAAGCGAGTCCCTCAGAATGAAAAAAAAAAACGAAGAAGGATCGGGGAGTGACGGCCAAAGTAATGTGCCAGCCAGCTCAAGTGCAGTGGGGCGTTGTCTGTCCCTTTTGCCGCAGGGGGCGTGGCAGGTGGCAGGCATATGCATATAGCCAAGTTACGTTCTTCTTTTTTTCCGAAAAATATGTGTCAACAATATTGGGAGAGGATGAAGGACGAAGCGAAAGTTTGCTCTGGCAACTAGTTTTCATTTTATTCAGCTGACAGGTATGCTAAAAGCTAAAAAACGTTCAAGACGACGACGAGTCCTGCAGGGCGAGAGAGGTCCTGGGCAAATGGAAGCGAAGTTGAAAGTAGTCAAAAATGCGAGGAGCGGCAATGAGGGTCCTGGGGAACATGAATACCATTTTAGGTGGTGCAAATCTTTCATTTTCGCAAGGCGACTGTGGGTGAAGGTGGGCGCTCCCTCCTCCAAGGACAATATGTGTGACAGCTGGCAATGACTGCCTCGCATGATAACTGAAATAACAATAACCGGGCCAAGAAAAAAGCGGCAAACAGCGGCAGCTGAAAGGGTTAACAAATGGCAGTCGAAACTTTGGCGCGACTGTCAAAATAAATGCGAAGCAATTTATGAAATATTTATGAAGTGTGACATGGCTGACAATAAATATATATATGGCAGCTAAATGGGGGGGAAAGGAGGAGAAGCAGCAGCAGGACCAAGACCTGCCTTTCAGATTTGATCGAAGCAGGCTCCAACTGGCGCTGACAAGTGACGCAAGCCAAAGACAAATCCAGATATCCCAATGTCCTGATATCACCCCGGAATCCTTAATAAAAATGCGAATAAAACGTGGCCATGGACGTGAGGACGTCATAACTTGGCCACGCTGATTGATGGCTGTGTTTCGTCGGGCCCTGCGTCATTTGTCAGGCGGAAAATGGTAGAGGGATAGAAGTCAAGACCTGCTATATACAGTACAGGAACTGCAGTTTGTCCAACTGACCAAGTTTTTCTGTAGCTGTCGCTTTATTTTGCAGCTAAACTAAATAGACAGAGAAAGAGGAAGAGACTAAACCTTAGTGGCTCCATCCTCGATTCCATTTCCACCTCACGACTCCTCGTCCGTCACTCAGTCGGAGTCAGTCAGAGTCAGTCAGTCAAAGTCAAGCACGTCCGAGCTGCGTTCATGTCACAGCTTAAAGTTATATTCACATGATAGGGATAGCAGGACTCGCACGTACACATACATATATTTATGGGAAGTCCTGCAGAGAGAAAAACTTAAGAGGGAATTATAATAAAATTTTAGAGAAAATAAATTTTAATAAATTCTTTTTAAAATCTTTTCTTAGACTTTTTCTTAAATGTTAAAAACCTTCTTGTTAAGTATATTTTTTCCGTGTGTATTTCTGCAGCTGATATATTTATGGCAAGTCCTGCAGAGAGAGAAGGGGAATTATAATACAATTTTTTTTAGAAAATTAAGCTTGGCTTTTCTCTAATATTTTCTTTTTTAACCTTTTTAAACCTTTTCTTATTTGTGTAACAATTTCCTTGTTAAAAATCCTTTTTCCCTGTGTATTTCTGATGCTGATGATGCTCCTGCGGCTGAGCCTGAGGAATATCCTTTAGCTGATGGGGGACTGCCATAAACAACTACGAGTCTTCCGGCATAAAAACTTATTGTTGACAAAACCTCATGACACACGGAGAAAGTCCTGGCTCTGGAGTGAGACATGTGTACATATTGTTAAAGTCCTGGCCCCGACTGATGATGATGATGATGCTGATGCTGATGCTGGTGTCCTGGCTGCCTCAGCGGAAGTGTCACCATTTGTCAAATAACGAAAATTGAAAACAATTTCCACGCAAGTCCTGGCATCGCTTTTAGTCCTTCGACTTTCTGTGTTTGCCTCAAACTTGGCTGATACGATACGGAGAGTGTTCTGGGCCGCCTTTTTAAAGTTATCACGACTGGAAAATATTATCCCTAGTAGGGTATGATTTTCCCTCTTGGAAAATTGCCGCAGTCGCAGTCGAGGCTGTCAGCTTAGCTGCGGCTTTGCTCCAATTTCCCACTGGGTCGCCGTCATCATTGTTGTTGCTGCGGTTTGCTGTTGTTGCTGCTCCCCTCTCTCTGCTCTGTCGACAGTTCTGTCACACTTTCACACGCTTTTCCCCCTCGGAAAACTCGCTTCGCCCTTTTGTTTGCACGCACACTCGTACACTTTGGGGGCTTTCCCCACACAAACACACATCAATGTGCATTTCTCGCTTCGAAAGTTTAATCGAAATTATAAACAACAAGACAAATTGCTTCTTGTTGCAATTTTCCTGAGAGAACATTACACAGCCCCGGATCCTGGCTTGTCACACTTTGCCGCAGGACCTCTTCTTGTTGCTGCTGCTAATGTTGCTGGTCATGTAATTATTGCAGCTGCTCCTGTTGCTCCTATGTAGCTCTTGCTTTCATTCATCTGCTGCTGCTGGTACTCTCGCTTTCCTTGATGTTGTGGAAACTTTCTCTCAACTCCAACTTTCTAATTGTTGCTAAAGTAAGGTACGAGGAATGTTGCTGTCTCTTTGTTATGTTGCTAATGTCACCTATGTTGCTCTTTAAATGTTACTAATTTTACTATAAAATTTTCTTACAAATGCTTCTTAGGAAACCTACTGTTCCTGTGCCTTGCTTTAACTCTGACTCTTTGCCCTTTTGTTGCCTTAGAGTCCTGGCTGTTTTGGTCCCCTAGCCAGGCAGTACAATGTCCTTGCTGTTTCTGCTGCCAATAATATTATACTTGCTGTTTTGCCTACTATATATAGTATGTGCGTCTATATATAGTCGTGGAGCAGCCATGTTGCTGCTGCTGCTGCTCCTGCTTCTGTATCCCTTGGGGGAATAATTTTCTTGGTAATTGTTTGTCGTCAAGGTTTGCTATGTCGGCTGGCCCCTCCCAGCTCCGAGCTCCCTGTGTTTGCCCACTTTCCGAGATGAAGAACTTAAGCCAGGAGATCAATTTGCTGGCAGCTTGCATTTAATCTACAGCAAAGATTACATCTATTTTTGTATCTGAAGATAAGATATAAAGAGCTAGGCGGTCTAGACATCCTTTACGGTTATATATGCTTTATGTGGTTCAGCTGTGAACCAAGGTGATGATTGTTCTACTTTGAAAGCTTAGACACTAAGGAAATTTATTAAGTTTAAAAGACTTATAATAAAAAAATATACAAATATATAAAAATTAAATGATTTCTTTGATAAAACTGAAGGTTAATAACTTACTTTTATTTGTATTCTATTAGAAACATATTTTACATAAACCTTAAATTCTTATTTAATTTACTAATAATTTCCTATTCTCCTCTAGAATTTTTTAGTAATTTTCTTAATCAATATTTAAAGTATACATAGATTAATTTTAACCTCAAATTTTAATAATATTTGTGATTAACGAAAGGCAAAAGGATTACTACAACATGTTTTCAATTAAAAGGATATTTCATATACATATTCTTATTTAAAGTTTTAATAATTCTATATTCTCTTCTATTATTATTTAGTAATTTCCTTAACCCATATTTAGTTAATTTCCTTCAAGTGTAGTGTGTTTTAAGTATCCTTTCCCAGTTCGATTTGCGATTCGCTTCGTCGCTCTCTGTTTTTGTTTGATTTTGACGTGAAGGCAAAAAAGAAGTTGAGTCGTTTGATAAATGACTCATGAATGCCGTGTGAGGAGTCGCATAAATCTTATGATTTATGCATAATCAACAAATTGATTTTTCATTTGCTTGTAATGCTCTCTCGGCGCTCTTAACCTACCATCCCCTCAACCTCCCA
Organism: Drosophila lini; assembly: GCA_018905715.1. Taxonomy (NCBI): domain Eukaryota; kingdom Metazoa; phylum Arthropoda; class Insecta; order Diptera; family Drosophilidae; genus Drosophila; species Drosophila lini. Next base: position 16,370 of record JAEIIL010013272.1, on the reverse strand, counting down.
CCCTCTCTCCCCAGGACTCGTGAGTAATTGGCTGTCAGCGAGGCGTTGCAATAAAAAGGTGTAAGTGTGCAAAGGAGGTCCTTTCTCTCCCTCCCTCTCCGAGTCCCTTGTTGGAAAATCTAATTACACACACATATATGCAGCGAGAGTGTGTGTGGGTGTATATTTTTTGATTTGCTGCTTGACGACGCACTTAAAAATTCCCAGAATATCTGAAATATCTCCCCCAAGCCAAAGCCATATGAACCAGCTATCTCTGAGCTGCGGCTGCTGTGGTCCTCGAACCTGTGCGGCTTTATATGTGTGTGTGTGTGTGTATGGACATTTTAGTTTCGACTTTGCTTTGATATTTAAATTGAAGTCATCAAGTCATCTTCAGCTGGCAGCGTCTGGCTCCAAAGTTTTCATGTATATTTTGAGTACTTAATCCTGCGGTGTGAGCCACTTCTAATGCTCCTTGAGCCCTGAACTTTGGCCAGGACGAGAGAGAGACGCCAGCTAAGCCGGAATAAGCATCGCATCATGCTACGCAGCACTTATCAACGTTTTATTTAAAATTTATAATCGAAATCAATGTAATGAAGCATGCCCGAGTCAATAACTCAAGTGACTTTCGGCTCTTCATCCACCTAATCCCGCCAGAATTTTCCTTTTCCCCCTCCCCCGATATTGCGACAATATTTTATGCAAATCACTGGGCTCTGACTGCCGATAACGACGATAACTCACTTGACAACTGACAATAACTTATTTACACTTCATTATGCCAACCAGCCAGAAAGCTCGCTGCCTGCCAGGTTCCGAAATATGCCCGGCGTCAGTGTGACTTATTAATTTATTAAAAAATACGAGCATAATTAGAGAGCACTTTGCCCAATGACACTTGAAATCCAAAAGTGTCGGAGGGCTGAAATTCGTAGGCAATTCGCCAGGCTCTCTCTCGGCGAACAATCAGCGACAGTGTTGCAGTTATTTATGAGCTCGATAAATTTGTTTATGGGGTGAATAATGTAAGAGCGGGAAAAACTGGTGAAGGGAGGAAAAACCCAAGCGAGGAGGAGGAAGTAGGCACTGTGACAAAGCAGCCGAGCGTCAAATGAAGCCAGCAGGAGGCCAATTCAACTTTCATGGGGGTAAATTCGAGGATGAATCCCACCGCGGAATCCCGCTGAATTGGCCCAAATGAAATATGAGCAAAAGTGAGAAAGTTAACAACATTAATTAGCATTTTTATGAAGCACTTTTCAACTGGGTTTCCCTACCCTTTCCCCTGGGAAAACGATAAAATAAAGCCAGCGAAGTCGCGGTGCCAGTTTCAATTTTTGCTTCACCTCAAATAAGGCGGAATTTATGACGTAGCTGGAGGGCTGCTTTCCGCATAAAATCAAATCCATTTGTTACGAGATGAGTATATATATTCGGAAATATTTTGAAACACAAAATCGGAAAGACCATGAAAATCGGAATTTTTTGTGGCAGTCATTTCCACCTTGTTTGGGTTTTATGGCCAAGACACTGCAAGGAAATTATATTTTTGGAGATGGATAAAATGTAGAAAAAGGAATATTAGGTAACATAAATTAGGAACTAAGAAAATATAAGATATATATAAGAAAATATATATATATTTAAGTTAATTCTATGCTTCAATATTTATATTAAAAAATTGAAATCACATAATGAAGTCTCAAACAGTTTGCTGTAAAAATTAAAAATAATATATTCCTAAACACAAAAATTAATTTATTATTATTAGAATCTATATTAGGTTGCTCAAATCCCTAAAAATCGTAGGTTACATATTTTTCCCTATTTCTCCCAGTGCCTTAGCCCCCAACTCCCCTCCCGAACTCTGAGATAAACAAATTTTATTGACCGCATCACTCCCGTATTGTTCTCGAATTTTTGCAGAATCCTCGCCGCCGAGCGATAGGAACATCCTTGCAATGTTGCCACATCATCAGCGCCATAAAATGGCGGCATCGACGGGCCGACGAGCCATCTGCTTCCTGCTGCTCTCGCTCCTGCTCCTGCTCCTGATCGAGTCCACCGAGGCGACCCGCTCCAAGGAGGAGCGGCGCAGTCGGGGCCGCGGCAGTGGCAGCGGGGCAGTGGCCGCCTCCACTAGCTTGAACAATGGCGGTGGCTACTATGGCTCCTCCTCATCCGCCTCAACAGTGGGCTCGGGCTACGTCTTTACCAGCAGCAGCACTGGCATTAACTCTGGCAGTGTGGGCTACAGTGGACCCATGGACAGCACTGGTTTTTGCACACGGCGACGGGACATGAAACTGATGTGCTACTGTACTCCGGATGAGAACCATGTGCCCGTACAGAAAGCCGAGTGCTGGGTGTTCTCAGAGGGACTGCACCAGAACGACACCACCTGGACGCGATTCTACCAGCAGAAGCGCTTGAGGGAGCTCAAGTTTGTGATCCAAAATAATGCCAGATTGGATTATATACCCACAATGATCATTGAGCCGCTAAAGAATTTGAGTAGCATTGTCATTGAGTATTCCCAGGTGGAGATTGTCAAGAGTTATGCCTTTGCCAATCTACCTTTTTTGGAGAGGATAATCCTTAACAACAACCACATCATGGCCTTGGATCAAGATGCCTTTGCCAATCACATTAGATTGAGGGAGCTGAACCTGGAGCACAACCAGATCTTTGAAATGGATCGCTATGCCTTCAGGAACCTGCCTTTGTGCGAGAGGTTGTTCTTGAATAATAATAATATAAGCACCCTGCACGAGGGTCTCTTTGCGGACATGGCCAGGCTGACCTATCTGAATCTGGCTCACAATCAAATCAATGTCCTGACCAGCGAGATATTCCGTGGTTTGGGCAACCTAAATGTCCTGAAACTCACGCGTAATGAGCTGAACTTTATAGGGGATACGGTCTTTGCAGAGCTGTGGAGTCTGAGTGAGCTAGAGCTGGATGATAATCGCATAGAGGTGAGTGTATATCCTTTGAGGATTTTTAAGTTTAAGCTCCTTCACTGAACATAAACCAGTGTCACATTAATTCCCAGATTGATTTGAGTTTTACAAGTGCTTCTTTACGAGGCAAGGAATAGTTGTTTCATTGCTTTATTTATGGCACCTATATAGTATTATTATAGACCATATATACTATAAAGAGAGAGGGGGAGGCTATGCACCAAACTTCTCAATCAACTCTAATGCAAGTGGATTAAAAAGATTTGTCTGCCTGCTCAGCCACTTGGTCAAGTTGGAAGCAGCTGACTTAAGAGGCCATAAATTGCCGAGTGGCCATAAGAAACAGAAGGGACGGGGAGGGGGTAGTAAGAAGAGCAGGGGAGGCAGGGTTCCAGGCCATAAATGGCACATCCTTCGGGGCACAAACAAGTTTTTGCTGGTGTCATAAATTCAATTCGAATGTCTATTCTTGTGGTGATTTAAGTGGTCACTCAGCAGTTGGCCGCCGGGGCGCAAATATGATAAATAGATTGGTAAATTATGTTTTCGGGAGAGCAGGTCCTGGCCACTGGGCAGTGTGTGTGTGTGTGTGTGCGCCGCAAGTTAATCTACTTACAAAATATTGAATAACAAATCATGGGAATAATGGATTTATGGCGCTCCCATTCTGCCATCTGATATGCGTGGTCCCTTCTGCCAGGTCCTTGTGCCATAAAAATGGCCAGCCGGTGGGGTAAATAGAAAAAAAAAATGTCGCTTAACACGAGGCGAGTGGAGCGTAGCGTAAATCCTGAATATCCATATCCTGGCATGGCCAACAACATTGTTCCTTGTGCGACGACGACGACGACTCCTTCGCCTTTTCCCATTTTACAAAGTGCTCGCATATCATGTCACACTCAGACGACTCGCATATGTGTCAGGACACTATGAAAACCAGGACGCACCCACACACAGGACACTCGAGAGCAGCCGCTCAAGTGGGGTCCTGCTCTGGGTTCCCGTTCCGGATCCATCTTCTTTTGCCGCATTGTCATAGCCATAATGATTGGGCTTGTTATCGCCCACGCAGCGCATTGTTTCCCAGGACCACCCAGGATTGCGGGTCCCAAGGATTCAGGGATTCGGGTGACGACTTTGTGAGGTGTCCGTGCTGTTGTCGCCTCCAATAAAAGCAAATTGTGTTGCATGTTTGGCTCGGGCTTCAAGCAGCTTTTCCTTATTTCCCTCAGCTTTTCTTTTTTTTTTTTGCTCACTTCATAAATCATTTTCCGTTAAAAGGTTTAGGTCTGACACAACATAAAACGCTGGCTGCATGCGAGTGTGTGGTGTGTGTGTGTGTGAGGATGAACAGATAAGCGGGTTAAGGGGTTAAGAGGCTAAGGGGTTAAGCGAGTGTGAGCGGAATTAACGGCTTTAAGTAGCCTGCCTGCCGTCTGTGCTTGGCTAAATTAAAAGAGTTGCCAGCAGTTTGACCCAAAAAGAAAGTCTCAAGAAGAACAACAAATTTAATAAGCAAATAACAAGTTTTTCCAGTGTATCCCCACCCCTTCTCTCTCAGCCATTAATCCCGGTGTCATAACTTTGTTTACTCAATCCGCACATAAATCGCTCGTAAATTATATTTTTTCTTTTGCTGTTGTCAAGCTAATAAATTGGAAGCGTAGGCATCGAAGGATCGCCCATCAAACTAACAAAATATCGCCATAAAATATATATGTACATTTTCTTTATGTCAATCATCTTGGCAAAAACACGGAAAAGTGGAGGGAGTGGACATGGGTTATTTTTCAGGGAAACTCGCGTATATATCCTCCTTGGACTCGTCATTTAATATGCATAATTTTTCCATTTCCCCCGACAAAGCATATTGAATATTAAATAATGGCGGAAAACACCGCCTTCACTTTCGCCAGGGGAAAAAAAAAAACAGAATAAACAGAAACAGAAACCGAAATGAAATAAAAGAAAACACTTTTTCCGTATAATAAAATTCAAGACAAACGAATTGGGACATACAAGTTAAAAAAACAAGGCAGTACATATGTACATACACACAACAATGGCACACACACAACTCTCTGTGAAAAAACAATGAAAATAATACGCAGAAATGCGGAAAAATGGCAGCAGGAAAATATTTTTCGGTTTTTCCTAGCTCTGCTCTGCGGTTGGGAGAGTAGAAAATATATGCGTGACCCCGATAAAACAAATTTTATATAGATACATATATTATTTAATCGAATTTAATGGCTTAAATTACTAAAAACTAAAACTACTTTTTTGCAGAGAATTTCGGAACGCGCTCTTGATGGTCTCAATACACTGAAAACCCTCAATCTGCGGAATAATCTCCTAAAGAAAATCGACAATGGCCTGCTTCGCGGCACACCCGCCCTGCTGTCAATCAATGTCCAGGCAAACAAATTGGAAACGCTGACCTTCTACACCTTCCAGCCAATTATGGACAATTTGGTCAACAGCACCAGCGAGCTGTTGGTGTCAGGTAAGGGTCCTTCCGAATCTCCAGCTTGGACAGAATGCTAGATGCTGCTCATCGAGCATCGACATGGGGGAGACATGACAAAAAGGCTGACAAGTGCACAATCATCATCGGTGGTGGTGTTGCTGGTGGTGTCCTGTCAAAAGTCCCCAACTTGTTATAATTACCCATACGCCCCGTTGGCCCCGTTTAGTGCATATGGCGTGTGTGTGTGTGTGTGTATATATGCAGCCAAATGAGCTGAGCTCGGGCCATCAACTTTTATGTTCTTGGCATTTTGTGTGACTGTGTTTGCACTGCAGTGCTGTCTAGATGTCCTTTTTCAGGACAAAGAAGTTGGTTGGCAAGTCCTGTGATGTTTTTTAGGTTTGTTTATTTTTAGGAGAAGCAAAAAACTAGTGGGGAAAAATATAATGTTTGGACTAGATTTAATTATTAACAGGTTTCAATTATTAATGGACATTTCTGTTAATTACAATTGTAAAGAAAATCTAGTGAGAAAATATAAAAGCTTGGACTAGAATTTATTATAATTAAATCTTACTTACTAATAGGAATTTCCATTAAATTTAAATTAAATTTTTATCCTTTTCTTCCTTAACTATCTATTTTCCCCCTCAAAACTAAATGCCATCACTGTCACGTGAACTTCATTAAGGAAATGTCGTATCGTCATTGCTCAAGTGTGCGCTTCCGCTGACACTCACGTCCTGCCAAAGGCCCCTTGTCCTTTTATGTCCCGTCTTTATATGGGCTCTACACGAACATACTCTCTCTAACACACACGAAACTAAATTAGCCATTAAAGTGCAATTTTGAAGCGCTGCCCGACTCAAACACATAACAATAAAATATATCTGGCTGGCGGAGAGAGACCACTTTGGTTCGGTTTTTCCGTCAGCTAATAGCTCGTGCAATTAGCGGCTTGATTAGGCCAATTAAAAGGTAAATGAAAATGAAATAGCAAGTGCGGCCAGACCCGTCAATGTGTGGGCCTAATTTCTTGCCACAAAAGCTGAGTAATACTTTGGTTACCAATTTTGGTTAAAGCGAAAGCATTTTCACGGCTATTATTTGCTAGTAGAGGTTATTTAGATAATGGTAATTGAGTTTTGTGATAATTGGGCTCTTGGATAAGAACATTTTTCATTGGGTTTGATAGATATCCTTTCTAAATATTTATAGAAATTATTAGGAAATGACTTCCCCTTGAATATGTAACCAAAAATATCCCTCAAACTTTTTCCAATCAATCTAAACTTTATAAATTTTCCTTTCTTCAAAGAAAAGCAAAATTCTTTCAAGGCTTTCTGCCACAATGTTTCAACCCACTTTATGTGGCCACCTTGAAAGATTTACCTTTGTGTGCAATTTAAGTAATTTTCCCTTTTGCAATTAGACTTTTGGCGCAGAACGCGAATGCCAGAGTAATCAGGGCGTCGCAAAAAAATAAAGAAAAAAACTAACACAAAGGGGAATGGCTTTCGCGTCCCTGGAATACATTTAAATATTTAACAACAGCCTTCAAAATCACATTTCTCTTTCATTTCGCTGCAGACACTCACACACACAGATACACAGACACATGGCCAACTTAATTATCACCCTCTCACACACAGTGGCATTTTTGCTAATGGTTTGCCATTAGCATGACTCATTTGCAGCTAAAAAAAGGAAAGTAGAAACAAAAAGGACGACGAGTGACGAATATGTGTGTCTGCAACTGTAATTGCATTCGAACACACTCACACACACTGGCACTCACACTGAGACAGACATTTCGTAAATTGGCTACAAATGACTTCAAATTGCTTTAAACTACAAAATATTTTCCCAAACCCAAACCCAAACCCCAACGAGAAACTTTTTAATTCATATGCAGTGATTATCCCCACACATTCACTTCATGATTTACATACTCACACTCACTCACTCACACTGTCATGGCATTGGCTGAATGGTTCATTAGAGCCAAAAGCCTAAACTTCTGAAAAACGCCAGACCTCTGGCCCTCAAATATTTACATGCGATTTCCTGATTAAATTTGATCAACTTTTTGCGGAGCAACTCAGAGCCTTCCTAATGAGCCAAAATGCTATGTCACACTTCAAAGGGAAGAAGGACGAAGTCTCACATTTTTTTAGCTTTGGCTTTTTGGTACCTTAAGGGTTTGGAGTAGAGGGGTATATATGTTATATATTCAATTTACGTACAAAAGAATCTCTTTAAGAATCAATTTTTAAGCTAGAAGGAGATTTTTTCATCATGAATAACTACTTTATATTATTATCCCCTTTAATAAAATTTTCTTCAACAAATTACCAGCAAAAAATATATAATTTTGGGTTAAAAAACCTCTTTTTCTGAAAATTTTCATACCAAGCGTTTTTTTCCCAATAAAAAAATAGGTTTCTCTACATTTCTTTTAATTAAAATCTATGTTATATCCCTTTTTGACTATATTAAATTATAAAAATTATAGAATGTTTTTTTTTTAAGCCCCTGGGTATCATCAAGTCTCCACCCTCCCTTTTTTACCACCCTGACTTTTTTTTACATTGCCGAAAAAAAAGCGCTGCTCAATTTAGCGAAGGACAACATTTTTCCAAGTGGCAAGGCACCAATGCCCGAATAAGGCGTTTAAGAGATGCCCCAAGTGCTCAGTTCGAGGGTGGGAGTCCATTTAGGGTAGAGCAGTCTGCGAATGGGAGGTGAAATGCCAACTCAAGTGCATAAGAGCGCATAAAAATTGCAACAAAATGGCCAAGGACATGCGAGGGGGCGAAGCGATGGCCCAATGACTCGAAACAGACGTTGACGCTGTCGGCCAAAGATAAACTCGCACTGGCAGCCATAAAACGTGACGTAAAGGGGGCCACAAAAAGCTAAAAAAAAATCGTAGAGGATCTGTCCGGCTTCCTTCTGCTCCTCCTTTTTCACAGTGACAGGCTTTCCCCGGGGCGAAAGTATTTGCCAGGACTAATCGATCAGCTGATGGAATTTCTCGGCAGACCGTTTTCCAGGGATTAGGTCTAGCCATGAAGGTGAGCTTGGACGACGACGACGAGTCAGCAAAAGTATTTGCCAAAATGCCCGTCACACGTCTGCAGGCTAAAGTCTACAGGCTCCCAGGACAAATGATCAACATGAACTCGCCCTGCAATTGCTGCACATGCATCAAGCTCTCTGTGACTGCAATCTGGAGTCCCTGCTCTGGCAGCCGAGGTTGATAGTTGACTCGTCATTTCGCGCCGTGATTTGTGCAGCAACTTGAACCCTGCACCCCGTGGTAATTGCCATTGACAGCAGCCAGCTAAGCAGCTTTTGTAGGTAGGTCATGGCTAGGATATATTGATGGAGGGAGTTGAAGTGTACTTAAAGTAGAGGGAAGGAAGTCTGATTTTTAGTTAATGGTTAATGGTTTGGTTTGGCTTGGTTATTGAAAAGAAATACGAGCTGGTATTATGTATTGACTTAGGATTATATTAAGCAGAATTTATAGAACGTATTTCCCTGTTAAATTTTCCTTTAAATTTCCTAATTTTTTCTCAGTGCAACTTTGAGGAGCCACATCAACCGCTGGGCCGAGCCTGCTTTGCATTCAAATGTTGTCCGTGTGCGGGCATTTGAGCACCGGTCCCTAAACAATGCCCCAGTTGGCCATTTCACGGACCTTTTGTCCAAGACCCACCCCCAATAGGGGTTACCTCCGCCTCCGCCTCCGCTCCCACCTCCTCTATATTGCAGTTGCAGTTTGCAGGTTGCAGGTTGCACCTATGGCCAATGTATTTGGTGAAAAATTTATAGGCACGCCCTGTGCTATGGCATTTGTTTCAATTCCGAGGCCCCAAAGGGTCATGTGTGTGTGTGTTCCTGTGTGTTTGTTTTGTGGGTGGAGTGGTGTGGTGTCCTGTATATCCTTGTTTATTTGTATGCGAATCACGTTTTGTTTGTGTCGTCGCGCCTGCGGTGTCCTCTGTTGGTCGTCGTCTAGCGCCCATGTCCTGCAGCCATTGCGAATGCTTCCGCTTTAAAAAGGCTGACAGAAAAAAAGAGGAAAAACGACAACCGAAAACCGAAAATTTTTCACAGAAGGCGCCGCCATGGCAATTGGTAATAAATGCCACGCCTTCGTCCCAACCCACGAGGGTCCTGGCCAGCTCAATTGGTTCGTTATGCTACTCGCCGGTGGCCGGTGCCCTGGACCCAGTCGTTAGATGGAATTGAATGGTTATTGTTTCGAAATATAAATAGGATTTCTAACAGATTTTTTTTTTTTGTGTTGCGTCCAAGCTCCGCTTTTGGCACTTTTGGTATCGAAAAAAGAAGAGTGTAAAAACTGCCACTGTGACTATGACAGCTGGAAACTGCAATTTGATTATTTGGTCCACCCTTTTCTGTTGACTGTTTCTGTTTCTGTCTATGTTAGCCAGCACTTAATAGGGAATTGTAAAGTGCGAGAGTTCATACATTTTGATGAGCTCAAGCTATATAGGGGTCTGTAGAGAGAAAATATATATATAAGTCTTAGGTTAAAATGGTTCTAGATAGTTATTAAGGTAAGCTTTCTATAGGAAATACTTAAAACTATAAAGAAAATTAAGCAGAACCTCGAAACTTTTCTTAATGAAATTTATTTATATTTAAAGAATATGTTAATGGTTCAAAGAACTCCTTAACAATCAATTATTTACCATGAATTTTCCTTTAAACTATTTGAAGTCTAATAATATTAATAAATTCCTTCCCACCTTTAAATCACCTCATTGATAATTAACCTGCAAATTAAGCTTAAACTTAAGCCTGAATCGAGGTCACTTCCCTGACCCCTTGGCTAATTTAATTGCCCAGCTAGGCAGCAAATTAAACTTTCAACTTTGAAGCGGACCAAAACTCATTTGTAATGCAACATCAGCATCCTTGTAAACACACAGACCGAAAACTGCAACAATAAACAGGTATTAGAGAGGGAAGGAAAGGATATTCATGCCGGAAGCTAGAATTTATTGGAACGCATAAAAGGCGTTTGCGCCTCATTGGCAAAAATGCCAAAACAAATGATGTTGGCCATAAACTGGACAAATGAGCGTGTGGCACGCACCCGAAATTGACTTTCAATAGTCAATGTCAGGGCAGGAGCAGCGACAGCAGCAGCAACAGCAGTTGCTCCACGTCCCGTCGTCCTAGTGGGTCCTGCTGCAAATCCCGATGATTGTTCGCCATAAATCTATGGCTCAACATTGTGTAACATGTGTCCCGGCTCCGCATCCAGACTAATAAGTTGGACTCCGATTTGATGGGGCTAGACCAGCTCAGTGCTAGGTACAGTGGGTGATGGGTAGAGGGGAACCAAGGGGAGTATTTTGGGGATTAAGTGATTAAATTTGGGATTACAATAAATTCAACAAAAATATAATATTAATTTAAACAGAGGTATTTAAAGGTGAAAAAAAACCATAAACATGCTATAAAAAATAAATAAAAATAGTAAGAAGCCTCTTTAAAGTCTTAAAAAATTAAATACAAAGATATCTTAAAGTTAGCAATGCCGGATTACATTTTTAAAGTAATTTAAGAGCTTAATTAAATCTCTTTCAATATTTTAAAATCACCAGAGAGCCTTGAATATCCTTTAAAAAATAGAATAAATATATTTAAATATATATTAAAATAAATAAAATATTAAAAAAATAATTACAAATATTTCTTAAAGTTTTTAATTCTCACTTCTCCCGCTTTAACAACCAGTTAAAATTTTTAAAGTAATCTAAGACCTTAATTCTCACTTCTCCCGCTTTAACAACCCCAATAAAATTTATATAATTTCCCAGACTATATAAAGGGTCTTCCCCTGTAGCTAACTTCCACTGTACCGGACACAAGTGTGCGTTTGGTGTGTTTATGGGGCGAACATGCATGCATAAGTAGTAATTCATTCCGTTTCGATTCGTTTCATTGCGTTTCATTTGCAATTTGCTGCTGAGCACTGCATAAATCACTCGGCCAGTGAAAGTATGCTAAGCCCCGGTTAGCCGCACAAATAAGAGAGAGAGAGAGAGCGGAGGGTAGAGCGGGGGAAATAACTATAAATATTTTAGAATTCAATTTCCGCTTTTCGCCCTGTCAACCGCGCTTCCTTTGCATCTCTGGAGCAGAAAGGACCTGCTGCTGCTGCTGTACTCAAATTCACGCATCATAAATTAAAATCTCCGGCGCCTGTCCACGTAATTAAACGCAACCTCATCGCTCATCTTTTGTCCTTTTTCGGGTGTGTTTCCGTGTGGCATGCATTTAATTGTCTGCGCCGCAGCATCGTTTTAATTACGCACCTTTTTCTATAAGCGTTGTGCGGCCGCAGGAAACAATTCAATTGAAAGCTGAAACTATGCGCGGCCGCTGGATAGCATACAGACACACGCTTTTAAAACAAACAATGAATGCCGGCAATTTGCGGAAGGGAAAATCGGTGGGAAAAATACCCTTAGTTCAGGAGCCGCGGCTAATGGACATATTCGTGCCATTTCCCTGGCCATCAGCATCGGCCTGGACTCATTAAGTAGTTCAATTAAAACTTAAATGCATATTATTAATGAGTTTTTATTGTTTAATGTTCGCCAACTTTTTGCGCCTTGAGGGTAACTCACACTCGCGTGTGTGTGTCTGCTCATCTGCTGCATATTTCATGGGGCATTCCAGGGACGTTTTCCCCATCCGCAGAAATCGCAGCAAAATTGAATGACAAACTTTAAACGAGCTGGAAATAGAGCAAACAAGTGCGGGGCAAAGAAAAGTCCTTGGTATGGGAGATCCTTGAAAACCTACCAGTGCAGGATACACAGAAAAAGGGATCTTAGGAAGTATTTTATTAAATTAATAATTATAAAGCTAAGGAGAATATATTTTAAGGTTTTTATGAAATTAAAATAAGAAGTCATTTCCGACCCTATAAATCATATATATTCGTGATCAGCATCAACAGGCGAGTCATTCTGGATATGCTTGGCAGAAAAAAATATTTTAGCCATTTTTTCAAAATTTGATAAGGGGTTATTCATCATTCAAATTTTCAAAAATCGACGAAAATTCGAATTTTTTAAAATTGTAAATGAAGTATGCAGATCTATTAACCTTGAAAATACTAACATAAAACAGCTTTTCGAATTGAAATTAATGAATTTTTGGCTTAGTTACGATTTTTTTAAGCTTTGGAAAATATGAATAAATCTCGATATAAGAATTACTCATATTTTATAATTTCCTGAGGGCATAAGTTTTACCGTGGTTAGCTTTCTTTATTATTTTAAAATAAACACTCCAATGAAGCTTTGGTTTTTATGCGTTTTCTATTTTTTTTAATTTAATATATGCTTCACTTAATCCTTTCCCCCATATTTATTATTTTCAAATAATTTTCCATACCTTCTAAAAGATTTTCTTTCACTGCTCAAAGTTAAAAGAAATTAAGTGGAAAAGTCACTCGCTCAAAGACCCATTTCTTGACTGCCATTTAATTTTAGTTAGCTACCAAAAACTTAATCCAAATCGAGGCTCAGCTGAAAACTTTTAGACCCTGTCCGCCTCATTTGGCACAGGCGGCAATTAAAGCCAGTTGGCATATGCCAAAGGAGATACTGAAAGAGATTCCCCAGATATAGATACAACTTAGGGGCAGGACTGGGAGAGAGAGACACTAAGACTGAGCCCGCTGATGGCTGATCATTAACGCGCCTTATTAACTGAATTTATTATAATTGTCAGCGCCAAAGTCGCATAGTTTCGGGGCCTTAAAGTTTGACGACGGCATTTCGGCGGTCGGATAATGGAGCTTGTTTATAATTTATGCGCATTTCAAGGTGCGATGGCATTAGGCGTGTTAATTTCCCCGCACAAGCCCGAAAGGATTCCGCGCCCCAGGACCATATCCTTGGGCTTCGGCTTTAGCTCAGAGCTGTTCGCTTTTAATGCGAATTCATGGCTGTCATTGGAGCACTTATGCGCCGACATGTGTGTGTGTGAGTTGGGTAATCTATCTTAATATATGCACGCTTTTCCGCTTTTCCGCCGCTCGATTCTAACCCAAGGGGGAAATGTTTTGCCTGCGGTTTTTCGCCAGTAGTTGATGTACTGGCATGTTGTTGTGCCTCCTGCGCTAGCTTTGCCTAATTTGCCGGATTGTATGTGTACTATATGTTACATATAGATGGATCGGTGGAGCGCACTGTGTTCACCGTGAGTGTCCTTAGCAAACACCTTCATCAATACTCGTTCCGGCTGTGACAGTAAACAGGTAAGCCAACGAATGGTTTCATTAAAAATGTACAACTACACACAAAGGAAGAAAATCTACTTTAATTAGATGGATACTTTAAAGAACAAGGGTCCCTAAAATGTAAGCCTTAATAAAAAAGGATCTGTTCAAAACGTTTTAAATAGAAGAGAAAATCAAACCATAATTTCAAATAATTTTTAAAGAATCAATTATTTAATTAGAAGCAAGAAAATATTTTCAAATACATTTAATCAATATTTAATTTAATTTAATATTTTATATATTCTTTAGAGCCCTTTCTCCATGTGTAATTACAAGTATCTACCTGCCTAAATACCTATCCCCGTATTCTGGCCTTATTTATTTGCATAGTTTCTCCATTGCCAAACGATATTAACTGAGCAAAACTCATTAGGACGGCAGTTGGCAAACATAAATTGTGGCCCACTGGCATTTAATTGAATATTTTGGGGAACTTATTGCGGCATTCGATAAAATATATGGAGTGTCGCATAACTCCTAGTCCGGCAATCGATTAGCAGGACTCTCACTCTGCCCAGCTCCTGGCCATAAATAAACAGACAGAGTTCCTTGGCCGAGTTTACACTATGTAATAATTTCAATTTACAATATATCCGTGGAGTGGCACTGGCCATAAGGATATGTATCGCTACGATGACAGTTGCTGCGGACATGAGAGTGTTGGCATTGATGGATGATGGCCAACGAGGCGGCCAAGAGCCCTCAATTTATGTCAGTTTGATGCCTGATATATGGCCACATGCATACATAGTGCGTAGTCTCTCCCACAGATAATAGACCGAATCGAAAAATCCACTTGACTTGGCAAATCGCAGGGCAATAACAAAGGATTCATTACTTATTTATACAATTCGTAGCCCCAGAGCTTTCACCCTCGCGTATATTTTATTAAATACAATTCAATTCGGGCCGAAGGAAATCAGAATGCGATGATTCGGGGGCTATTTTCGAAGGACATTAAGGAAGGATCGAGCGAGGGTTGCTTCGAGGGTAACAAGTTGTTATTGTTATGGTCCAAGGAGTATCATCTCCCCTCCGGAGATGTCTGTATTTTTTATACGATTTACCATATAACAAACACATTACTCTAAGGGAGACACAACCCCCAACCCCTCAGCTGTGCAAATATTTTGGCAAACTTGCTCGAGGGCTAATGTTTATATGTGTGTATTTCGCAGCGCGGTTGAGTGGTCATATTTGATCGCCGCCCTTGATTTCAGTTTCTGCTGCTCCGATAGCCGCAGTCACCCCTCGATATATTTTTTTTTCTCTCCCCTGTATTTGTGTGGAAAGTGATTTTCCTTTTTTTTTCCTTGTCCGTCTGTGATTCGCCTTTGATTTGTTTATGCGATTTCATAAAATATTTATCCGCCGGCGTAGTTGTTAAATCGGCTGCAATGCTTTTCCCTTTTGCCAGCCACTGCCACCCCTCGTCCTCCCCTCTGTATTTTCTCGCAGTGTCGAGTGTTTGATCTCAACCGACCGACTGTTTATTTGACTTCACGCTCGATTGCCGAAAATAATTTGATATGAAACGAAATAAAGTGTAATTTTTCCGATTCCTGATTGAAAAATCCGGCAAAAGTCCTGCAAGCGGAAATTTCCACGCGCCAAAAATGTTATTAAAATTACAAAACTGCCCTTAGAACTACAGCCAAAAATCAACAGAGAGAGATGTAATAATATATTTTTATTTTATTCTCCCTGCGTATATATAAAAGGGCGCAAAAACAAGTCGAGTTTAGTCCAGTTCATGTCCCAAGTTTCGCATTCATTTGGCCCAATAAAAAGCATTCAATGAGCGAGGCTTTCACTTGACCAAATAAAGAAAATTGGCGAGAAAAGCGACGGCCATTCAAATGGCTTTCAATGGGCCTGCTGCTGCTCCTTCCTTCCGTTTTTTTTTTTTTTCCTTTTTTTCTGAACTTAGTGGAACCCCCATTTGATTTTGAATGAACTTGGTGAAAATTGCCGGGAAAAAGGGACCAACAAAATTAAATACACGCAATGCGAATGAGCCGGCAAAATCACACACAGGCCCATAACAAGCCAGAAAACAAGCCAACAACAAGCCAGCAAGAAAGCAGAAAAACAGAAAAACTGGAAAACAGAAACTGAAACTGAAATAAAAATAAAATGTGTGGGGGGGAGAGTCAGGAAAAACTTGGGGCAAAATGAAGCTCATTAAAAAAAAGGCGGCACGAAGAAGGTCCACAAATTTGAAGGCTTCCCCTTGGATGGACAAATAAAAGAACTTGCCGACAAGTGAGAGGGAAATCATAAGGGAAGTGAAGGATAACTTACACCGACTAGGCAAGGACTCTTTGAAATGGGAAAATTAATAAAGTCTAGAGATTTATCTCTAAAGAAATTAAGAAGAAATATATGGGACTTGGCTTATTGAAGAAATATTTTTGAGCTTGAAATTTAGCTTCACATAAATCAATTTCTATATATTTATTTATATATATATTTGTATTCTATAACTTTTATTCGAAAATTCAAAACATCCTTCCCTATTTTAAGGGGGTCTTCTCATTGGGCAACTTTTTTTTTTTCGTTTTTTTTTTTTTGCATTTATTTATAGCTTGGGATGTTGTGTATATGT
>JAEIIL010013264.1:0-10455 GCA_018905715.1 Drosophila lini | reverse complement strand
AAGCATTTCTATGCTAGTTAACAAATCAGCATACTAAATTTTAATAAATCAAAATATTTTGAAACCTGTAATGGCAAGTGGAAACTTTTACTTCTCATTGAACCTAAAGAACTTAAACATTCTGATTCTTTCTTTAAGACTATACAGTATACAAAGGATATCTCTAGCGAAGCTGTTTTTATGACTGATGAAGTAATATTAAGAATTCCCGAGCTCAAGAAGAGATGCTCCCAGTTACCTCATTTCTCCTCATCAATGGCAGTTACTTTCAATGCCAACTTCTTATGTCAGGGTCATAAAAACAGGGGGAGCTCTTACTTTATACACCGCTCAGTCAAATTACCTAGCACACAACATAAAAATACCCCTCACTTTCCCAAAGATAGATGCATTTCTATTTTTATGCTCCAAACGCAACCTGCTCCTCCCTGTGTTCCCTGGAAAAACTCGTCGGCTAATTGCAGTTTCAACGCCTTTCAGCACTGTGGAAATGCCGCCTTAATAGCCTCTGCCTGGCCCCTGAGATTTTCCCCCTCTTCATCGGTTTTCCGCCTTAAATGCTTCCTGCTTCTACGGAGTATGCAAACTATGTCATTGGGTCTTTTGGTATTTTTCCTTCTCATTTTTTTTTTTTTTGTGGTAAATTGGGGAATCTTTCTCTCTCAATCTCTCTCTCCCTCAAAATGCAGCTGGATTTTCCGCTCGGGCTTGATTTTATTGTATTTTCTTGTTAGCTATTTACATTTTCCGCCGCTGCATTTTCCATTGAAAACTGTTGCAGCTTCTTGGGAACCTGGGCAACTCGTTAAAAATACCTCCCCATTTCCCATTTTATCTGTTTGCACCTTTCACCTTTCTAACTTGCGTTCCTTTCTGTTTTTTTTTTTTTGGACTCCCAAAATAGGAGAAAGGGGCGTGGCTTTTATGCTGGGAGAGATTTATGCAAATACTTCGTTGTGCTGACAATCGATTGACTTCTATTGTTAATGCCAGAATGATCAATGTGCTGCGATTTTGACTTTACTTCAAGTAGTTGCTGCTTTTTAGGATTTATTTTCAAACAAGAAAGCTCAACTATATTTCCCTAATAATTCTCGGGGTTCATGACATTCTAAGCTGAATATTTACCATTCTTACACTGCCGAAACGCACTGCCTTCGTGTGTCAAGCACTGACCTTTGACTAGACAAACTTTTGGCCGGCCTTCAAAACAAAAACCAACGACAAACAGATGTCATTTGATGATGACAAATATTTGAATGCTGGCGGGATGTCCTATCCCCTGTCTAGCAATCTGTCTCACTCTCTGGCTATCGCTCTTGCCCCGCGGGGGAAGCCGGAAATTGCGTTGCTCTTTAACTGGGGTTAGGCACCCTTTTTTTTTGTATTTTCCCCCCCGGTTAGGCCAGGGTTTTTGTACGAGTATTTGTCGTCGTTTTTGGCCTTGGGCCTTGGCAGTTTTATCTTAAGTCAATTTGCTTTTCCCCTCATCATCATTCCGGGGGAACTAAGCGGTTTAGGGCATTGAAAAGTTTTACCCCTCTGAAAAAAAAACGGAGGTCAAAGTGTCATAGATCAGCATTGTTGTCGCGGAAACTATTTGGGATAATTACCAGGATGTGGCTGTCAGAAGATATGGAACCTTTGCCACACACAAAGCGAGGGTTTCATCTCAATTAGGGGATGGCTTTGTTATCGAATCGGTTTCGATTCTAAATTGTGTTCAATCTGTTCTGTTACACCGAAAAAAAATGCAACTTAGATACTGTTTCTGGTATGTAGAATAATGGTTCTTTCTTAGATGCAGCAGAAGTCACTTTAGCAGAAGGCTTTCTATCTTTGATATTTAAATAATGTAAAGTGTGTTTTACATTTCCATTGATCTGGAAAATTCTTTGAACCTAATACCACATTTTATTCGTGTAGATATCCTGCTTTCCCCTGACATCTTCCTATCAATTTCGAATTTGATTTTTATGATTTCGGTGGCATCTCATTTCTCATTCCATCGCTCGTTTGCGGTTCCATCTCGCAGGCTCATTTGCATTTTGTATTGAATTCCATTTCATTTCCTTCGGCAGCTGCTGCCCCTGCAACCGAATGGCAACTTAGGCAAATTGAATGCGGCAAATGCGAGTTGGTGGAAAAAAAGTGCGCGAAACTGAGACAAAAGCTAATGCCAAGGGCAATGTGGAAAAGCCGCAGAATAAAAGTATGATTCGCGTTCGATGGAGAATGATTTCGCCAACGATTTCAGTTGGCTATAAATAAGACTCCGATCCATTACACAATAGAATTCCCGGCTAATGGACTAGACTCCCCCTGGCCCCCCTTTGCCAGGGCTTTCTTTTTCCGCCAGCCTGTCTACGTGGATTCATTTTAATTAGCGGCTACAGCAAACATTAAATGAAAATGCAGTTGGCGCCTCGTCGTGAGAAAAGCGGCAACAGAGCCGGAAAAAAATATATGAAAAAACAAGGAGCATATATGGAAAGTCCCACCCTTGATATGGCGAATTAAAATACTCTAAAATAATATTTCTAGATGAAGCTAAAATAAAAATAAAATGCAAATAATATAAAAGAAGTTACTTCAATTTTTAACACTTTGATAATTTACTTTTCTAACATTAGTTAATGTACTGATTTATAATTATTTGTTTTTCATATGCTTCCTGAAAAATGCTTTAAGAAATACAACTTAATTTATAGCTTCACCTCATTTTATTAAATTTCTTATAAAATATATTTAAAACATATATCGTTAGAGTATTTAATGAAAGTCAAATACAAATTCCTCGCCTGCTTTCACCAGCTTCAGGAAGACAACAAAAAACTCCACACGAGGTGTAAGAAAAGGGGGTGGAGTGGTCTGGAGGCATCTTTGCCTGGGTGGCCTCCACGGTGCTGTTGTTGCTCTCAGTGCGCTGTATATGCAACATAATAATTTGTAAACATTTATCAATTATGCAGCAACAGCAGGAGCGGCGGCAATAACAGCATCGCCACCGCGTATTCCTCTGGCCCCACAAAGCCTTTCTAGCCGTGGCCAACTGGCCACATAAATTTCCACGTTGGCCGCCATCGCCACTCAGTGGGGGTTCCCCACCATCGAAGAGAATGCACTGAGGGAAAATTATTTAATAAATTTGTTGATCTTGGATATTATAGAAAGATATAGAAAAAATAAATTGAAAATAATTGGAATTGATGCATACAGCTAATAGCAATTTTCAGCTTTAATTAATTTTCCTAGAATTTTTCCCCCCGTGTAAAAGTGCAGCACTCCAGCTGCATAGGGGAGCTGTGCTCTGCGCATTCCATGGGCGTTTTTCGGCTTTGACTTTGGCGGTTTTCTGGCCAGGGCGTTGATTCGCCTGACCAAACATGCAATTAAGTGCAAGTGGGCAACACCTCATCCTCATACACGGCCGCAGCAGCAGCAACAGCATCATCATCATCATTCGAGATATTCCCGGGAAAATGCGGGGGACAATGGGCAGGTGCATTCTGGGGATTCTGATGTGTGCCAACAGCTCGCCCTGCCGGAATGCCCTCGTGGAGTCAGTCCATCAATCATCCAGCAGGCCCACTTGTTGACAACAACAACTGCGGCAGACAGTGCAGCAAACATTGCGGGATGGGGCGGAGAAGGGCTGGTTCATCAACGTGACCGAGACCTAATCCCAGGCATCTGCCACAGCGGCAGGTGCCAAAATCCCAAAGTGCCAAGGGGCTAAGGTGTCGCGTCCTAGAATGCCAGGATTCCCAGGTTCAAAGGTGCCAGCGAATGAAGAGCGATCATGCTGGGAGACAAAGGAATGTTTGAGCTAATTCCTAGGAAATATATAGAGTATTAAGCGCAGGATACAACTGAGGAGTAATTAAAGCCTTATATTTTCTATAAAAATTTAGAGATTTAATTTTTTTTTTAAGAAACCAAGCCAAACCCGATTTGTAATAATCAGGAGTAAAAAATACCTTAATGAGTTGCACAAGTATCTTCGAAAATGTGCTAGACCAAGGCTATTGCATTTATGTTGAGCTGATTGCACTTTAATCGCTGCACCTGCTTGGCCGAGGCATTAACTTTTTCCAAACTGGATCAAAGAGCCACTAAAAACCATTAGAAATGTAACATTTCGATTTCCCGCTGTTCAAGAATTTTAATTCTCGCTGGCAAAACTAGTGCAGGGCAATAGAATTAGTTGAACAAACAATCAAAATGCAATTGGCAGGCGGCGATTGCAATGACTGAACAACAAAAGGCATTGGTAAATATTTTCACCCGCACTGGCAGCATGTTGCTTTTGGATGCAATGGCCAACATGTTGCTGCAGCTGCAGAGAGCCTCAACATGTTGCTCTCACGTGCGCAGGCTCTCTGCGTGCGCTCTCAACATTTAGCGGCGACTTTTGTTTATGTTGCTGCGCGGCCATCAGCTGTTTTCTGTTTACCTTCCACACGCGTGTGGGAAAAAGGGGAAATGTTGACAGTGTAAGTCGGGCCAGAGCAACATATGTTGCTGGCGGTGTTGCTCGACCCGCCAATGTTGCCAGTTGTCAGTTGTTGCCGTTATCTCGAGTTGCGTGTATCTGTGGCCAGCTGTATCTGAATTTGTGTGTGTCAGTGCGTGTTGCGTACTTGTATCTTTGTATCTTTGTATCTCGCTGGATTGCAAAATAGCCGCGTGTGTTTTTTAGTTTCTCCCCCAAACAATTTCCTGAACTTGCCCCGAAAGACAGACGAACAGACAGACAGACTACTTGGCATTTGGCAATCAATTGTTTGTCTGGCCGATTTCCTCTCCACACAAGAATACAGCTCTTGGCCTCCAATTAAAGCCAAATGATTCACGGGGCGGCGTTTTTCATTCACAAACAAAAAACTACAGCACACCGAGTGTGGTGTGCGGTGCGTGCGTGACACAGTTTTCAGTTAGCTTATGATTTATGCCGCGCTTGTCACATTAACAACAACCGCAAAATGTTTAAAAAATCTACAAAAATCTAAGAGATTCTGTGGAAATATTTCAAACACCAGATGTTGAGATTTGTTAAGTGTAAAATATTACAAAGAAAACGAGGAGACACGAAGAATTACCAAAGTGTCCAACAATTAATTGGAAAAGTCACAATTTGAAGACTTAAATAAAAAGTGATTCATCAGGATTTGATTTATTATTTGTCACAAAAATTATAAAAGTCTACGGGTTTGTTGTATTTGTGCTAAGAATGTACAAATACTAAACAAAAGTTAACTAAAAAGAACAAACTACACACCAAACTAATGAAAAATTGTGGAAAATCTTACTTTACAGAATAAATCGTTGCATTATAAACACTAATTAATAACTGTTCTAAAACTCTGTGAGTTCTGATTGATTCAGAGGCTATTTTTCAACTTCTACAAAAAGGAGAAAGCAAAAAGAAATTAAAAAAGTGGCCAACAATTAATTAAAAGTGCAACAATTAATTAGAAAACCAAAAATTAATTAGAAAACTAAAAGAAAACTCGAGCGAACAAAATGCAGTTAAAGAGTTTGTGGCCTGCACTGACTCTTTTTAATTTTCTGTGGCTGCTTGCGGCCAACGCTGATGTCCATCAAAATAATGGCCGGCAGAAGGTGTTGCCGGGTAAACGCCTGCCCGATGACTTGGGAACAGAACGTGATAAAAGTTCAGCCAAGATGCGAAAGATTTTCCCGCAGGCCGCAGACGAGGAAAACGGGGAGTTGCGCCTGAGACACGAGCAACATCATCTGCGGCAGCAACAGCATCTGATGGCGTGGGAGCAGCAGTTGCAACTGCAACTGCAACAGCATCTCCTCAAGCAGCAACAAGAGTCGCCAGAGCCAGAGCCCGAGTCAGTGTCAGTGCTAGTGCGTCATCATCAGCATAAATCTCTGGCGAATCCAAAGCCGGGAACCGCAAAGAAACCCATTAGACAGGCTCCAAGTCTGGCCGATGACAAGGCCAAGATTTTGGTTAAGCGCAGACTCCACTACAACGAGTACGATAACGACGATCTCGAGTTGCACACCATGGACTCTGCCGAGGAGGAGGAGGAGGGACGCCTCTCCCCGCGGGAATGGCGGCGAATCGAAATTGCACATCGGCGGCAGAAGGAGCAACATCAATTGCAGCTGCTGGCGGAGCGACAACAGCAGCGACAACTGCTGACAACAACAACAATGACGACGACGACAACGGAACCCAATAATGCCCAATTGGAGGATAATGATGTGAGTGCATCCAAGGGGACTCGATTTAATGGGTTAAAGCCAAAGCAAGCTGTTGGTTTAAGCGGCCAATAAATAGTATAATTGGAGGGGAAGTATGGTTACCATAACAGGAATATATTTATTAGCTCAATGTAATTGAAATGTTTTGTATAAGATTATGTTGAAGATATTATTGTTCTAGAGAAAACTCAAACTAGAGAGAACAACAATACATTTTCAGCACCAACATTCATATTAACTGAATAAATATCAAATTAATGTCAGTTAAGAGCTACGAGCATTCCATTTGCAAACCCAACTGTTCGAGATCAATCAACTACATATATTCACCACTAATTAGACAATGGAAAACCATTGGTTTATTTATCTAATTTGATATTCTATGCCAAGTGCCTGTACATGTAAAACAACTATTTCTGTATAATTTGATGGCTGTCAATGGCAATAAATCGCTTTTCTGACAGCTCTCGACAGGTTTTCATTACAAAAGCTTCGTCCAGAATTTTCATCAACTTTCAGTGGCTGTTCTTTATTATTTACCATTAGATTTTGCAAAGAGATTTGCTCTTTTTCACTTTCTGTTTTCATTTCAATTAGAGAACCTCCATTCAGATACCGATTCTCATTCCCGTTCCTCACCCTCATTTCTGTTTCTTTTTTTTACACACTGCCCGCAGAATTTGCCACTTGGCATACAAATTAATTTGTTTTAATTGTGACTGCTCGGCACGTTCCTTTCAGATCTCTTCGAGCTGATTAGGCTGAACTTTTTGTGTTGCCTGCTTTTTTTCGTGATTATTAATTGGCCTGGGTAATTGTTCAGATTCAATGGAGATTTATGCGATCGAACGTTGTTGCAATGCAAAATGTTTACCAATTAAATGCGTATTAATGGCGAAATGCTTAATTGATTGCCCCTGTTCTGAGTATCTGAGTATCTGAATATCCCCTTCATCTCGACTTTTTCTGCACTTGGCAACCGCTTTGAATCAATGAATAATCAAAAGGTGGCGAAATAATCATTGCATTCGTAATTGTTTGGGTGACTCTCGAGGAGAATTGAGGTCAAATATTTATTGAATGAACTTGTGTGGATCTAAAAAGTATTTGTAATTGTTGATAGATGGATTCGAGAAGCTTCTAGAACGTGTAACGTGTACAGTTAAATATATTTATATTTAATCATAATTTTAAGAACTACAATCATTTAGTTTGCCAAAGATTTATTTTCCCAATAGGCAGCTCATGAAATTCCATATGGTCCTAAATAAATTTCTCTTAATTCTGCTTCCTTAATTCCTAATTTATTAGTAATTTACCACAGTTTTATAATTTCAAAAGAGTTTAAGTAAGATTTACTTGGGTAAAAATTACATTACTCATTGTTCTTCGGATTAACTTCGATTTATGATGAAAATAATTAGCATATTATTTACGATTTATGCATTTTCCTTTCAATTTGTAATCTATTCTGTCTGTTTGATTCGCTTTGGCGTTTTCCATTTTCCCGCTGCCCTTTAACGAGCTGCTAACTCACATTTGGGGCATACAAAATGATTGCATGTGATTATGAGGGCGGGTGTGGGATTACTTTTATCTCGAATCAAATTTGCGCCCAATTATTAGCAGTGAATTTCTGGATTTCCCACTCTAATGTACTTCGTTCCAGCTTCTAGCCCTCTCGAGTCTATTTTCTTGGTTTTCCTGTGTTTTTTTCCCCACCCACTTTTATTTGGCGCCTTCAGCTAAGCCATCGAGCAGTCAATTTTATTTGCTTTCCGAATCGATTCCCAACACTTTCACTTCTCTCCTTGGCTGTCTCTCGAACGTATTCCCCATTTCCCTGCCTTATTTGCCCCAGCCTTTCCTTGTGCTCCGCTTTTCTTCCCGCCTTTCCACGCTTTTCCTGTGTGGTTGCTGCAACTTTTGCAATCAGTCTATTAGCTCGAATTCGTTCTGCTTCAGTGGCGCACACACAAAGACCCCACCCACACCCCTTGGATGTTACCCCAACCCCTGGATTTTAAAAAGCACCCCTCCACCCTCCGCCCTCTGGCGCGGATTTTCTAACACCCCTCGCCCCCGCTCCTGGGGAACCACTTCAAACATTTTGGCGGGCGTAAACAAACGCAGCTGCAGCTTCTGTGGGGGAAAATTGGAGGCACTGGCTCTTGCACATTCAATTAATTCAAAGCATTAAAACAATTAAACGTTTGTGGCTTCATTGACTTGGCACACGCCCCCATTGCCCCCTGCCACGCCCCATTTTTGCCAAATGCAGGCGGCAATCAAACATCCCGCTTTCCCCAGCCGCCGCGCCGCAGCGCACTTTGTGACCCAATTTTCACACAAATTAGTGCAGCTAATTTTTAATGATGATTTTTTTCTTCTTTTTTTTTTGGGTTCTGCCACTTTACTAGGCATTTTTCATAATTTCCACAACTGAGTTCGGTTGCTGAAAAATATTTTATTTTTAGGCAATTTATGAGGTGGCCTCGCCTCTTCTGAAAACACTTTTTTAGGCGTTGGGTGAGCCGACAAATGCAATTGAAATAAACACGAAAAAAGCCAGGAGAATCTCGTCTATTTTTTTTAGAAAAGCTGGAATATTTTCCGAGAGTTTCTCTGGGGGGAAGAGAGGAGATTACCTTCCCAGAGGAATCTTCTCTTTTATTTTTTTAGGTGGAAGTGGCATGCTTTTCCACAGGTTCCCTTGCGCCATGCGTTTTAACTCATTTGCACCTAATTGTCATGCAAACGGGGGCAAGAGGCAAAGGAAAAACAAGAGAAATTGTGAAAAAGAGAAAATACAAAAAAAGCCAACTGAGAATGAAAAGTGGAAGAGAGAGAGAGAGCATTCCTGCCAAACCAATTTAAAATTGTACAGCTTTTTATCCTTCGCCCCAGCACAGCTGTGGCTACTGTCTTAGGTCCATTGTGTCTCAACCGCCCCCGAAAAAATACGATGCTAGGAAAATCCTCCTATTTAACCATCCCCAAACTCTAAAAGTTGTTGACTTAATCTGCATTTTGTTAGCCATTGCATGCTTTTCACGTTTTTATTCAGTTGGTCAGCAAAAAAAAAAGCGTTGCAAAAGAAACATAGTAACATTTTAGCGGTGGAAATTTGCATGGCTCAACTTCTGGCTAAGGTTTTTAGCCCTGGGGAAGGGAAAAATGTATGAAGATAAAATAGGTAGAACGAAATGCAGTGGGTAAAATATTTAAATAATATTATTTCTTACAATTTTTTCAAAAAGTTGAGGGGTTTGCTTTTCTAGGATTTTAAGAAAATATTAAAGAAGAACCTAAAGCAAAAATAGTAAATGTAAAGACCTGATTCCTTTGCTTTCCCATAAAAATTATTAATATTTATTTAATTACCTAACTTTTAAAGTTATTTCCTTGAGATAAATTTATACATACCAGCCCCCATTTAATGCAAAACTCGTTTAGATCGTCCATCATCTTTTCAGTGCAAAAGTTTTCTCACCCCCCACTGTGTTTTTTCCCTCCCACTCTCCATTGTGCCAGGCATCCTTTTGTAGCTCTGCTAATTCTTTGTCACCTTAAACACAACAAAGGACACCCTCCATTCCTGGGTGTGACCCCCTTTGGGCCTGCAGTCTGCCCTTTGTTAAAGAGTCGGCTTGTTTTTGCGGCGCCTCATTTCTCCCGTTTAACTCGCTTTTTGCCCCATTTTCCCGCACATTTTTGTTGTGCCCAGCTGTCCAGCTTTTCAGCAGCTAAACAATTTTCCACTACCCCCTCTATATATACGCATTTTCCCATCGCTCTTGTTTCTTTTTGGCGTGCCATGGCATTATTTTCCATGCGTTAGTTTTCGCACAGGTTTTTCGCCTGCAGCTTCCTACATTCTCATTTTGCAGTCCAAAATATATTTTTGCTCTTGTTTTGCAGAAGCTTTTTGGGTTACTTTTTTGTTGTTGTTGTATCTATGGTTCTTCACCCAATTTTTGTGTTAGCATTGTAAATTGCATTTGTTTTTGTTCTCGATATTTTCTCCAATTTTTTTGTGTCTTTCCCTTTGGCGTCCACTGCCGCCGCCTGCATATTTTGCTATTTATTTCGCTAAATTTCGCTACTATTTTTAACACTGTCAAAAATAAGTGTTTCTTACTTAGTTTATTGTTTAAAAATTTATTATTTCAGTGCCTGATATATATTAATATTTAATAGAAAACAACAGAC
>JAEIIL010013263.1:0-10330 GCA_018905715.1 Drosophila lini | reverse complement strand
TATCCTCTTTCTAAATTATTTCTATTCCTATTTCTGTTTTTATTTATATTCCCATTTCTTTTCCTAAATTCCTATATCAAATAATTAAATACAAATTATACATCATTTTAAAAACCACTTTAATTCCCCCTTGAATTTATTTATTTACACATTTATTATTTATTTTCTATCAATAGTTCTTTGGCTCAGCTAAACCCCTAACTGCATATTTCCTATACCTCATTCTTACATTATTTACTTTCCTATAACCTCAGCAAATACTCCCTGTTCCAAGTAAATAAATAAATTCCCATTTACAACTCATTTAAGGTCATTATAAAAACAAAGGCCATAACATATATGGGCCATTGATTGCAGCGCCAGAAGGCCTAGCATTTATGGTGAAATCCAAGCAAAGGCCTGCAGTAAATTAAACAAATAATAAACTAAGCGTTGATAAAACGCCAGTCAATAAATATTAAGACCCCGACCCAGACATTGTTGACAGCCGAGGCAGAGAGTTGGGTTGGCGGAGGAATCATGCAATTGAAATATACGCCGAAAGCAATTAAGCCAACTGCAGTGGCAGTCGCTGGGAGTCGAAGACCAAGGCCTAAGCGATATAATCGCCGAAACGTGCGGCAATTACACGGCAGCTTCAGGAATTGAATGCCAAACATCTGCTCTTTCCTGACTGTAATTTGCACTGGGCCAAGCCATCGGAGCAAATTCAATTAACAGATGGAGACGGAGACTGAGTCGGACACGTGCCATGAAAAAGACGCTGACGCAATGTGGATGCCACACACAGTCGCTGGCTATAAAAACAACATCCAGTCCTCCACATGAAGGGCCCACTCAGACGGAACTCAATATTGATCATTACAACAAAGAACGTCGGAGAGCGGGTTTACAAGTATTTCATTGAATTTCTGGTTTATTTTTTAATTAAAAAGTTTGTAATAAATATATTAAAAAAGGTTTACGAACAAATTAAATCAAGATGTCTATTTAAACACTTCATTTTCACTAAGATATACTTATAATTGTTAATATTGAATAATTTATAAACTGCTGATATCTCTAATAAAAGACAAAAGTCATTCCCTCAATTAAAAATCTACCGCAAGCAATAAAGTTCTAAAAATAAAAATAAACCAAAATGTTTTCCATTTCTTTTGCAGATAAGATGTCACCTTACTTAGCACTTTCTGCCCTCTTCCTAGTACTACTCCCCCAAAAAGCTACGTCAACCCTCCAAGAAGATCCTTCTGATCCTGATGAAGCCATCATGGAGCGTCGCTGGCAGCTGGGCTACGAGCACTGGCGCCTTCGCTGCGAGAAGTTCGAAGAAAACCAGACTTCACCCATAGCCACTCGAATTGCTGGCGGGGAACTGGCCACGCGCGGCATGTATCCGCATCAAGTGGCTCTGATGATTCAGCAGAGTTCCGGAGCACTCATCCAGTGCGGTGGTTCCCTCATCACAACGCAGTTTGTCCTAACGGCGGCTCACTGCTTGGTAGATGCCATCGAAGCCAAGATTTACTCGGGTGCCACTAGGTTTGCTGATGTTGCAGATGCTCAAGAGGAGTTCCTAGTCAGCCATAGGGACTTTATAATCTATCCAGGTTACCTGGGCTTTGGTGGCTACAATGATCTGGCTTTGATACGGCTGCCTAGGAAGGCTATAACCTCTGAGTGTGTCCAGCCCATTGAGCTGGCTGGTGAGTTTATGAATCAGAAATTTCTAGAGGGTCAGCCAGTGACACTTACAGGTTGGGGCAGCCTGGGAGACTCAAAAAAAGATACTCCCCGAGAGGATACACCCCTTCTTTACTTCCTGGATGTGGAGGTGCTCGATCAAGAGCGCTGTTTGTGCTATTTCTTGCCCGGATTGGTCAGCCAGCGACGACACCTTTGCACTGATGGCAAGTACAATCGTGGAGCCTGCAATGGTGACTCTGGTGGACCACTGGTCCTCCAGTGGCGCAATGTCAGCTACCTAATTGGGGTCACCTCGTTCGGCAGTGCCGGCGGCTGTGAGCTGGGGGCGCCCACTGTCTACGCCAGGATAACCGCATATTTGCCATGGATCCGACAGCAGACCAACAACGACCAACTAAATGCAATTAACGCCTAATTGCAGCCCATTAATTGCTAAACAATATAGTCGGGAGGCTGACAATAAAACCAATTTCAGCAAAGGAAACCGAGACGAAGAGAAGGAGGTAGGGTCCCTACCGTAGAGAAGGTGAAAATGGCCCATTTTATGGGGGGTTGTTTTCCCTGCTGGAATGGAAATTGTTGTCGATAAATAACAATAAACATTTACGCCAAGCCAATTTCGGGGAAAAGCTCAATAAAAGGGCAAAGAGGGTTCAGAGAATTTCCAGCGAAAATTGCTGATGAATTCGCTGGCGAAATTGAAATGTTCTTCGAGTTGATTGTCCGTCGATGTGGTGTTGATTTAGCCCTCTCTCTCTACTTTCCACCCACTCCTGTCCTAATCGTCTTTAATTGGCCGTTTTGAATTGGCCATTAACCGCAGCGATGTGGTCATTCAGCCAGTCCAGTCCAACGCGTCATCAAATCACGCGGCAATCGCTTTGATAAAGAAGCCAAAGCGTACCTGTACCTTGTTTGTTTGTTTGTTTATAATCGTAAATTTTGATTTAAAAGAGAGCCTGTCAATGTTTAAAATTTCTATTATATTTAACAGTTGAGTGATTAAGCTTTTATTGTGAAAAGTTTAACTATACAGCAGCGAAAAGAGGCTTCATGCCTTGACCTTTACAGGTAAACAAACCAGCGGAACTATGGGCTTAGGTCCCCACCCTCTTTCTTGATAAGATAGCTTGCCCATATTACATAGATATATTTATAAAGAACTAATCAAATTAATTAGCAACCTCATGCTGCAAGCCCGTTGGCCAGATTAGATCCCTATCGGGATTCTTACCCCAATACCCTTGAGCGTTTTTTTTGGGAAAGTAATTTTGGCGGCCGGGTGGCTGAAGTTCACACATATCTTCCGCTGCGAATCTTCAAAGATAAGGACACACTTCGAACTGACGACTTTTGGCCATATCTAATCATTGGCAGAAGGCTCTATTTGTGAAATGCAACCTAATCTGTGATTTCCAGCTGGTATAAAAGACCGTCGTGGGGCCAGTGTCAAAACAGTTGAGTTCCTTTGACTGAACACGCAACAATATCCCCGAAGAAGATGAAGTTCCTGATCATCCTTGCCCTGGCCGTGGCCGCCTCTGCCTTCCCCGAGGCTGAGCTGCAGCACCGCAACCGTGAGATGCCCGTCGTCGGCGACATTGAGGGTCGCATCACCAACGGCAAGACCGCCACCAAGGGTCAGTTCCCCTACCAGGTGGGACTTTCCCTCAAGCTGAGCGCTCTGTCCAGCGCCTGGTGCGGTGGCTCCCTGATCGGCAACAACTGGGTCCTGACCGCTGCTCACTGTACCGATGGGTGAGTGTCCTTGGAGACAATATTTTCCCTCTAAACGTAAGTTATTTAATTGTTCAATCTTCTACAGTGTCCAGTCCGTGACTGTCTACCTGGGCGCCACCGTGCGTACCTCCCCCGAGGTTAGCTACACCGTCGCCAGCAGCGGCATCACCATCCACTCTGGCTGGAACAGCGCCAACCTGCGCAACGACATCTCTCTGATCAAGATCCCCACGACCGCCTACACCTCCTTGATCCAGGCCGTCCGCCTACCCGCCATTGCCAGTTCGTACAGCACCTATGTTGGTGACACTGTTAGGGCCTCCGGATGGGGACGCCAGTCTGACTCCGCCAGCGGTGTGGCCACCAACCTTGCGTACGCCGATATGACCGTCATTGCCAACTCTGTGTGCTCCGCCACCTACGGAAGCTCGATCGTTGTGGCCTCCACCTTGTGCGTCAGCACCCCCAACGGTGTCTCCACCTGCAACGGTGACTCCGGTGGCCCACTGGTCCAAACCTCTAGCGGTGTCCAGGTCGGTCTGACCTCCTTCGGTGCTTCTGCTGGTTGCGAGAAGGGCTACCCCGCTGCCTTCACCCGTTTGACCAGCTACCTGGACTGGATCAAGAGCAACACTGGCATCTCCTACTAAGGAGGAGTCAGGGACTTCACTTTATGAGCAAAAATAAAAAAGGATTCTAACGAATATGTGGCTTTGCTGTTTTTATTTACCAAAATTGCTAACTAAAAGTCTAATAGT
This sequence comes from Drosophila lini, assembly GCA_018905715.1. Lineage (NCBI taxonomy): Eukaryota > Metazoa > Arthropoda > Insecta > Diptera > Drosophilidae > Drosophila > Drosophila lini. Next base: position 6,125 of record JAEIIL010013263.1, on the reverse strand, counting down.
CTTTGTTTTGACCTCTTTACACTTTGGTCCTTCGAGCCAGATAGACTACATTTTTCACGGATCGTTCAACTGCCTCCAAAAAAGAAAATTTAGTTTCAATATACAAAAATCTTGAAACAATTTCCCTCTCAATAATCACTTGAATAAAACAACAGTCTGAATTTAATCTATATAAAAAGAACAAGCACGAAAATGGCCAAGCTGTTGCCGGCCCTCAACACATAAGTTTTCATTAAAATTCATTAAATTGCCAAAGTGAGACAATAAAAGCTGAAAACTGGCAATACAAGAAAACAAAAAGAAAAAGTTTCCCACTCAAGTGAAAGTTGAAAAAAAGAAAAAGAAAAAAACAAAAAACGCAGACAATATGTCAGCACTTGAATTATCGCCAGGCATTTGAATAAATGACAAAAGTTGTTGCTTCATTTGTAGCACTTTTTATTATTTTCAGGCCATCAGCATTTAATTCCCCCGAAACTTTTCAGCCCCTGGAAAACTGGGCTAAGTGCGGCATTTATTTTTATTTTCTGACGGTGCAAGGACCTCCCCTCACCCCACATGTGTGGAAGGATAGCAGGTGGCGCCTAAAAACCAGTCTCGAACAGATGCTACTGCGGTAAAAAGCATTTACTCGGGGAAAAACAAGAGGCGGAGTCAGGGAAAACCAGATCCGGAGGCAACATAACCAAGTCAGTCAGGGAAAATAACAGCAGCAGCTGAGCTGGGACCAGGTCCAGCCGTGCTGATAAATGTTTGCATTGCGGAAATTTATGACAGCACAAAAAGTTTCCTGCACTCGCATTCTGTGGTTTAGATATGACAAAATATCATACACAACCCCCTTTGAGCATGAACCTCAACCTCAAGCGTTATAAAAAACGCACAAGTTAGTAGTAGAGCTGAGTGTGTGGGTATGGCAAAAAGTTAGTTAAAATGTCAACCCGGCCAGTCGCTCTCGACGAGTGTTTATGGCCAAAGTTTTTTATTTAAAATCCACTTTGCCCAGTTGCATTTGGCTCTGATTGAACAGCGTCGAAAGTTGGTTTCTATCTTGGCCACAAACTTCCTTGTTTTGCCCCGATTGAAGTGAACTTTCCAAAGGTCTTCCAGTTAGTTGGTCAAGTGGTTTTCCTTCGATTCACTTTATTTCCAAAATATTTGGCCTAAGGCTTTCGGTTTTTGCATTCGACTTTAAGTTTATTATTTATAAGCTTCTCCGTTTCGAATCTCTTCTGACCCAGTTCGCAAATCAAATTAAATATTTAACTCCGTTTCATGTGGCAGCTAATAAAATCAATTCTCACATCGTATCTGGAGACTCTAATCACAGAGCAAAATCAATTAACGAAACTGTCAGCTCATCAATTATGCCCCAGAGGAGGGGCCTGGGTCCTGGGACTTTTCGACTACGGCCACTCACTAACACACAATCCTGGCTAATAAATGCCAGCCAATTCAAAGCAATCAACTTAATTAACGATTTTTGGTGGGGCCATGATTCGGCTACATAATTAATTAAGTCGCGTCGAAATCAGCCAGCCAACAAATAAAAAAAAAAGTATATAAGTGAATCTGCAAAGTCAGCATTTCGGTGGATGAAGTGAGTTGGAACTGCAAATAGTTAAGGCCATGATGATGCTTATGATGATGGTTAATGGGTTAATTGGGAAGATAACTTAGGATTAACTTTAACTGGTCTTCAACCCTAAAAACCGGGCAACCGCAAGGGGAAAAATAGAATTTAAATAAAAGTAAGTATAAGGAAAACCCTAATTCTAGGAATAAAACCTAAGATCTAACTTGACTTTGGAGTCACCACTAAAAGAAAATTATTTTTATAAAAGTTTATATTTAATATAAACAAATAAATAAATAAGAAATAAATAAAAGGCTTGATATGACCCTAGAAAATAACCCCAACTGCAAACTAGACATTGTGCTAAAGAAAACCCACTTTCAAAGACATTTTCCCAAAACAAAACCACATGAAACTAAACAAACTTCACGATAAGCAATCAACGCGAAATGACTTAACGGAAAATATACAAGTTTGGACCAACTTTGGCTGGCTGACTGACATTCTGTTAACCCCTTTGGGGCTCGACGTGTGGCTGTGACACTTTGAATGATGTTCGGCTAATTAAGCGACGAACAATTACTATTGCTCCAGCACTTTAACAACCCCAAGTCACTTGCGATGACAGGCCAACACAGAAAGTGTTTCTAACAAAAAAGCCAGAAACTCACAAACACACACTCAGTCTAAGGGTATCGCACACTTAATTCATTTAACTCAAACATTTTCATTTATTTATCGCATTACTGGCTCCTTCCTTGGCGCTTAACCAACCCCAGTTGGTAGCGCCATCACCAGAGTTTTTTCGGCTAATGACTTCCTGCTTTTCCTAACGCGCTCAGCATCCGGCACAACACACACACTCCCATGTGATGTGTGTGGGAGAGGGTTGGACTCTGACTGACTGACAGAGAGAGAGAGTGTGGAGGGTGCGGGGTAAGTGGGCAAGTTGAAGGCGCATCAAGCTCATTGAATGCTTTTGGCATGTTGCCCGGCTCGACACCATTATTTCTGGTAACAAGATAATTGTATAATGAAATCCAAACAACACTTGGTGAGGTCTCCACTTGAAGCACCCACCCAGCAGCCAGCCACCAGCATCATGGTCACCACCCTACCACCGCAATGACTTGACGGCAAAGTTCGCTGGCTTTCTGTTTTCTGTTTTTTTGTGTTGGCTTTGGCTTTGGCTCGGAGACAAAGAGTTTTTGGGCGGTTTGGTTTTTGCCTTGACTGCTGATTGAGTGGCCATGCCGGTTTCTGGTCCAAAGTTGGTTCCTTTGATTAACAGAGAGGCTTGTAGATGGTCAAAAATTGGGTTCTTAATTGGGTTTATAGACTCAGGAGTTGTTTTGCTTAAGAAAATTGTAAAATTATATTAATCACAAATATTATAGTAAATATATGTACTATCGATATGATATTTCATAAATATCGATTTATAAATCGATATATTAAGACTGCAAAAACATGAATATAATTTTTTATATATTTTACTTATTTTCTGGTAAGCTAAAAATAAAATAAACCTGTTTTAAAAAGTGGTTTAAAATATAATCATAAAATAGATAAATTATCGATATTTTATAGACGATTACGATATTTTTCGATAATTCTAACTCCGCTCTATCAAGCTTTACAATATTATATATCTGATATTGAGCGAGATGTTTACGTCACTACTTATTCTAAGAATTTTCTTATCGATATATAGCACTTCCCTATTACACAGTCTTAAATGTTATCAGAGTATTATTTTTCCATATCATAAAACTCTCAAGATAATGTAAAAATCAGTGATTATAAAGTGTTTACTAATTTCCTTTTCCGGCTGATAAAAAACTATACAAATTCAAGAACTTAGCACAGTTTTAGTTCCTTAATTAAATTTCCACACAAGTTGATTCCGATAAATATCTTTCTGCTAAGACCCATAAGAGAGCAATCTCCAGTCAGGGATGTCCTTTGGCCAAAAATAACTTCCCCTTTTCTGCTGTTAATTTCATTTCATTCACATGGAAGTAAAGTGTCTTGTCATGGTCTCGTGCCTTTTGTTTTCATGTTTCCTGTTTTTTTTGGCTTTGTTTCTTTTCCTTTTGTCTTCCCCTTTGGGAGTGACAATTGATTGACGGGAAAAGTTAATGGCTTACTTCTGGAGAAATACTTAAAGAAGTGCGTCTGCTTTTGGGGACTAGCGAGCGGTAAACATAATTGAAACATCTCGTCCTTTTCGGGACTCGAAAAGCTGCAAGAGCATATCAAGTAGATAGCACACATGCCCATATGCAAAGCCGCTCAGAGAGCACTCACCGAAATCCCCTCGCTCCCTCACTCATCCTGGCATCCTGGCATTACCTAGAGCCATCAGTCAGGGAAAAAAGTAAAAAAAAAAGAAAGGAGAGAAACGTCAGCAGGAGTAGGGCAAAAAATAATAATACTTTTGCTCCTCTCGGGCAGGGGCAGAAAATAAAGACATAAAGCAAACAAATGCCGGCATCGAGGAGGAAATATGGGAGGAGCTCTCCGGATGGAAGGTGGATTCAATGGCTGACTGGCAGTGGAGTGGCTTTTAGTGCGTTCAAGCAGAAAAATATATAGAAAACAATAAACCGAAATTACAACAAGGAAGCTTCACACACACACACACACTCGAAAAGCAAAAAATATTGGCAAACAAAAATGTTTATAAGCCATAAAGCATTTTGCCAGCCTCAGCTGCATATTCATATAAATATTTGCATGCTAAATTTTGATGACTAGTTATATATTTTCCTCCTGCTCTCCCCCCTTGATGGAGTTACTTCAAAAAAGGTTCGGCTTATTTCACAGGCATTAATGAAGTCCTCCCAACAAAGGGGATTCCCGACTGAATGCAGTCCCTGATATTAAGTATTCCCATCCTCCGGGGCCAGAATATCCTTCGACTGCATTCAAATTCAACTGCAGACAGGGACAAAATACAAAGGAAAAGTTGCCATATACCGCTGCCAAGAATATTCCCGGAACAAAAGGAATTCCCTGTAAATATTCCAAAAGTCATTGATATGGCCCAAGCGGAATCATTTTTTTGTTGTATTCCTTTTTTTTTTGGTGGGATGTGCCAATGCCAATAAGCAGACAAGTGCCACCTCCGCAAGGGGACACGTATCAGACCCATTCCAAGTGAAATTCCTTGCTCTCCACTCCCTACTTTCCGTGGAAATCCAATTGTCGTAGTAGACAAAAATCCTTGGCGTTTGGCACACAATAATAAAGCTACGACGAAAAAAAAAAGGCAAAGCCAAAAGCAATCTATCGAAAAGGATTTGTTTGCCTGGCAGGAATTTATATATTATATATTTTCCTATATTTTGAATAGGAAAAAGACTGAGCCTTCGCTCATATGCAAAAGCTTCTATTGGCTTGCCGTCAGCTTATTGATAGAAAATCACAGAGCAGGCAAAAATTGTACCCTCAAATATTTGCCAAGCCATCTCTATGCTTCGATACACATAATATATAGGATATATCATATATACATTTATGTATTTCCTTCCATATAATAACTTAGTTTGATCCCGAAACATAAAATTTAACGGTGGACACTTGTGTTTGTCGTCTGCTCGTCGGATTTGCGTCACGATATTGACAGTACAACGGGGCGTATGTGCAATCCTCGCCACTAAGCTCCCTCTTTATCAAGTTTTCATGTCTGGAGCTCAGGTGGGAGATGGTAGCTGGTAACTGGTAACTGGTAACTGGTTACTGGGAGTCTGCCAGCTGCTCCCTAATCAAACTTTTTCAATACATCGCGCATTAAAAACGAGTTGACAAACTGCAACACAAAACTTTGACCAAGTCCCGGGACCTGCTAAGTCTCCGGGTTAACTTGGCTCGAAGGAAAGGCAGGGGAAGTACGTGAGTCACGCCAACACATCTGTACTTATAGCTTCAGCCAAAGTGCAGCAACAAATTGCATTTCAAAAAATGGAACAAGAAAAAAATAAACGAAGAAATGGTGAAAAACTTTATCCTCCCCTCTTGCATTTGAGTAACATCTTGGAGGAAATATAAAGGTTCTACTTGCCAAGTTTACGGTAGAAAAAAGGTGCCTGACAATCGCATTACTCATACGCAATGTGAGACCATTCCGGGAGGCATGATTAATGAGGCGGCTGCTGTTGACATCCCCGAAAGCAATTTGAATTATAGCAGGAAATAGACATAGTTCCCCTGTGATAAGTCATCAGCGAGAGGCGAGGAGACTCCTCCAGCGGGTCAGCTGGTCCAGACAGTTGTCATTAATTTTGGCCAACAAGAAGGTGGAGTTTGAGATGGAGAAGGAGTCCAAGACCGAGACGGATTTCTTGAGCTGACCGCAGGGCACAGCGACAGTTTCATGACAATTTAACGCAAAAAAACACCGAAGCGAACTCAACTGAGAGTAGTTGAGCTTACTATATGGTACAGTGAGAGAAAAAGATGGGTCTAAAATATATTGAATTAAGTTTGGTAATTTATTTATGATCTTAAATCAGTTTATATTCCAAAAATGTATTTTATTTCAATT
>JAEIIL010013260.1:0-17974 GCA_018905715.1 Drosophila lini | reverse complement strand
TACATTTCAAATTAATTATAATTAAAGTGTACTAAAAAATTTACATAAAGGGGCAGAGAAGGTTATATACAGAATATCCTTAGCCTACTAACTTGGGTACTAAAAAAAAGAATTATAGGGACAGGCCTTTCTCCAAATCCACAAACTATATTCTGTCATAGAGCAGCAATAATTTTATTTCGAGTGCAGTATGGCCTGCCTGTGGGCATATTGATTAAATGGAGTTGTCGGTATTTAAAATAACAACTTGGTCATGTCTGCCGGCCTAATCGGTTTTGTGTACAAATTTAATTTGCCAAAAGTGGCAGCAAAATGCAACCAAAAAGGCGAGCAGCATTTGAAATTATAACGCACACACTCGATCTCGATCCCATCCTCTATCCAATACCCAATACCCAATATCCAATATCCATGATTCCCGCGATCTACGACGGACGATCCATGGTTCGGCTCGGTTTCAGCGGTTCCATTGGCAGTTGCATTTCAGTTGCAGTAGAAAGTGCAGCCTGGAAGCTGTGTTTATAGACTTGTAGACTCTAAAGCCATAAATTTTACGCCTCAGCGGCAGTTGCGAATAAGGGTCATACACTCATACACACACGGTCTCCAGAAAGCGCACACACACAGGCACAGAGCACACTCTCATGCCGCACAGTGGTTGTTAAGTTTAAAAAAGGAATAGAAACAAAAGCTAAAAAAATGGTTAATTTTGTATATTAAAATGCTAAAAGTTGCTTTGATCGAACTTTAGTTATCCAAAGTTAATATGACAAATATTTAAGCTTATCACTATTTAAGAAAATTGTATAAATAATGGCCAAATAACGCTAATGGGATTAGTTGGTTTCTTAGGTACTTGACAGAGCCAACATGCTTACAGATGTTTACTTAAAATTGCTAACAACTTTGCTTAAAAGTTTGCTTTCTAAATGTGATTCCAATGTTTTGTTTATAGTCTAGCGAAATTGTAAATAATTGCATAAATTTGTAAATTTGCACAAATTGTTAGCAAATAGCAGAGGTCCGTTGTCAAGGCTGAAACAAACTTTTAATAAATTCTTTACAGATTTTAATTTATAATTTTTACAACTAACCACTGTGCCCTGCCAGAATATTCATTTTCACAAGATTATCTGTGAAGAAAGGAACTAACGATTTCCTGAAATACTAAAAAACTGAATTATATGCCATATTATGTGTAAAAAAAGCCTTATTTTACAACTCTACAGCAATGACAATAAAATTGTTCACACATTCTCCTGGAGTCACAGAAGATCTTTGATCCCTAAACTCAAGAATCTAGATTTTATGTACCAAAAGTGGCTTCATATTTATCCCTGAGCTATGTTACTGGGCCCCATTATGTACCGTTGTTGGCCATAAAGTCGACCACGACCACTGTGCGCGGAGCGGGAGGATGATGAAGAAGCTGATCATTGGCGGCGACGGAGTCGCGTGCATTAAAGAAAATTGAGTGGAGGTGGAAGTGGAAGTTGCCGCCGAAAAAGAGGTCAGTAAGTGAATGTTTACAGTTAGCTTTTTGGGCAGATCAGAGAGAGCCAAGCTCCAAAGTCAGGCTCAAAAGATACAAAAAACAAACAAACTGCATATGACAGGCGTGACTCGGCTTTAAGCGCCAGCGCGCCCAGAACTAATACCCCCCCAACACGACGACTTGCAGATCCCGAAAATAAAATAAAACTAAGAAAAAATACACATGGCAAAGGCTGAAAACTGAAAACTGAAAACCGACAAACCAAATTTTAATTAAAAGAAAGCCTGTGTGCGGCACGGAGACGTAAAAACCTTTTGGCAGCCGTGCAATTTCTTTTTTGGCCAAATATTTGACGCCGTCGGCCAGCGGCTGTTGTTGGGTTGCCAATAAAAATGGAAAGTGAAAATTGCGGCTGCAGTGGCAGTGCATATTAAAAAATAAAAGCAAAAAATAGAAACAACCGTGTGCGAAAAGATGGCCATAATAAACGATAGAAGGCAAGAGAGCCACGCACCTGTTCTGCCAGTTTTCCGCCGCTTTTCCTTCCATCTCTAATCACAGCTCTTGGCCGCCTTGCGCGAGTATTATATAAATGCAATGCCTCTCTCGGATGCAGCGATAAATGGCGGAAATTATATGGCCGGGGTGAGAGTTATATTCTCGGCATTTACGAGATGACATATTAAAAGAAAATGAAATTGCCATGGGTGTTAACTGTAAATGCAAGCAGTTGGTATTTACAGTTTACACCCAGATCAATTTCCTTTTTTAGCTCATATAAATGAGTTCAAGTTTTTTTAGGACTTTTGCTGTTTTAACTCTTATTTTACGTATTTATTAAAACAAATAATGGAAGCTATAAAGAAACTCAAGAAAAATAACTGTTTGGTTGGTTTAAATAAATAAAAAGACGAAGCTGAGAATAAAATAAATAATAAACATCTAAAAGAGATGAACCTTAAGTTATCACATTTAAAATGTAACCGTCTCTTTATGACAACTTTTGAACCCGGTCAAAAGTGACGTCACAAGCCATTTTTCTACCTTTTTCAACAAGTCTGGCAGCACTGTTACTAGCATCTGGGTGACCAAAGGTTGTAGTATCAGATATGGTTCGACTATTAGATGAGGTTCGAATATCAGGAGTGGCTTTTTTAGGGGAAAGTTTCAGCTTTTTGAGATTTTTTAGGAGGAGAGAATCTGTAGTGATTTTTCATCGCGAAACGGGCACTCTAATCGAGAAAGCAAAATTCGGAAATAAAAAAAAACTCGAAAATTAAATAAAAAAAAGAACGTCGCCAACCACGCAGTCGGAATAGTTATGATTGCGGACAGTTACGGATTACGCTAGCCAACGGGATTACATGTCGCGAACGCGGGGGAAATCGGGCTAGAGGAAAATCACTCGCAGGGCCCAAAAACACCACTACTACTACGCAGAGGGAGCAACAACAACAACGCAGCAGCAGCAGCAGTAGCAGCGAGAAGCAGAGGCAGAGGGGCAGCGCAGCGGCAGAGAGAAAAGATGGCGACGAGAGGCACTGGGACTCGTGTGCAATCGCAGCCAAAGATTTTCCCCTCGCTGTTTTCCAAGCTGCACGGCGCCATCTCGGAGGCGTGCGTCTCCCAGCGCCTGTCCACCGACAAAAAGACGCTGGAGAAGACGTGGAAGCTGATGGACAAGGTGGTCAAGCTGTGCCAGCAGCCCAAAATGAATCTGAAGAACTCGCCGCCGTTCATACTGGACATCCTGCCGGACACGTACCAGCGTCTGCGGTTAATCTACTCCAAGAACGAGGACCAGATGCACTTGCTCCACGCCAACGAGCACTTCAACGTGTTCATCAACAATCTGATGCGCAAGTGCAAGCAGGCCATCAAGCTCTTCAAGGAGGGCAAGGAGAAGATGTTCGACGAGAACTCCCACTACCGTCGCAATCTCACCAAGCTCAGCCTGGTCTTCTCGCACATGCTCAGCGAGCTGAAGGCCATCTTCCCGAACGGTGTCTTTGCCGGTGATCAGTTCCGGATTACCAAGGCGGATGCGGCCGATTTCTGGAAGAGCAACTTTGGTAACAGGTGAGCAGGAGCAGCAGCAGGAGGAGGATCAGAAAGAGGGTACTCTAGGCTAGTCAGGGAAAATTAAGTGACAGTGGAGACATAATTGAAAGGCTTGAAATCTACTAAAAGTCTGTTTATTTGTTACATTTTTGGAGAAGCTTTGAATTATTGCTTTTGTCTGAAGTCTTGCAATACCTGTGCATCTTCTAAAAACCTTTTCAATCATCTTAATAAGCGTGAGAAAGGTGAATTATTCCGAAGCCAATAAGGGAAGAGCCTGTGCTCTTAATATGTATATTTTAACTTGCCCAAGCTCAAGTCCCTAAAGGGAATTATTGTTATTATTAAGTTAATTCGTATTCAATTCTTTTAATCAGTACCCAAGTGGCTTTATCGTTTTTAAAAAAATTGTAGATATTTTATTCATATTAAATGTATACATTTTTGGTGAATTTTATTTTAACCACAACTGATTCCACATTATTCATTCGTACACTGTAATAATATTTTATGAAAGTAATTCTAGACATCCAATATTTTTTTCTGAATTCCTTAAAATATTAAATAGAAGTCTTTTGTATGTTTTTATTGTGAGAGATAGGCTTCTTCTCTTATTAAGAAAGTGCGTAATTTCATGTTTCTTGTACCCCACATATTTATTTATTAAACAACTTAGACAATTTAGGCTTTTTTAAAAGAAGTTTAACATAAATCTATCCACCAGATATACATTTTATTATCTCGCTTGCACATAAACCTGTTTTTTCCGGCATAAACAGCTTGTTATTGTTACAGATAATGGTAGATACTAAAAACTGTAGAAAGCTAGGAAATATTTATTTTTATATCAGTAAAATTGCAGGTCATTTAACCTAATTAGATTATATTTAAACATAACATCTCTAATTTTAAAGTCACAAAGCTTAACTGACTTTATTTACATTTTTACAACTGCTTTGCAATATTCTATGAATGAATTTAATTTAATTCATTTAATTATTTAATATACACATATTGTAATGATAGTATTCTGTATATATTGCAGCACATTGGTTCCGTGGAAGATCTTCCGGCAGGAACTCAACAAAGTCCACCCGATATCCTCCGGCTTGGAGGCGATGGCCCTGAAGACCACCATCGATCTAACCTGCAACGATTTTATTTCGAATTTCGAATTTGACGTGTTCACACGACTCTTCCAGCCCTGGGTGACGCTGTTGCGCAACTGGCAAATCCTGGCCGTCACCCATCCGGGCTATGTGGCCTTCCTCACCTACGACGAGGTGAAGGCGCGTCTGCAGCGTTACATCGGCAAGGCCGGCAGCTATGTCTTCCGGCTCTCCTGCACACGATTGGGCCAGTGGGCCATTGGCTATGTGACTGCCGAGGGCGAGATACTGCAGACGATTCCACAGAACAAATCCCTGTGCCAGGCTCTGCTCGATGGCCACCGGTGAGTTAATACTAATAGTTGTTGCCTGTGGTTATAATATTCTTTCTTGATTGCAGCGAGGGCTTTTACTTGTATCCGGATGGCCAAGCCTACAATCCGGATCTGTCGTCGGCCGTTCAAAGTCCCACCGAGGACCACATAACCGTAACCCAAGAGCAATACGAACTATACTGTGAAATGGGTGAGTTTAAAGGACTCCCATCGCTAGTTCAAGCTTTTAATTACTGTTTTATTTTTGGGCTATGCAGGCAGCACCTTCCAGCTGTGCAAGATCTGTGCGGAGAACGACAAGGATATACGCATCGAGCCCTGCGGCCATTTGCTGTGCACACCCTGCCTCACCTCCTGGCAGGTGGATTCCGAGGGACAAGTAAGCTGAGAGCCTTGTAAGGTGTTTTACTCATTTTAAACCAATTTGCTTTCCTGCAGGGCTGTCCCTTTTGCCGGGCCGAGATCAAGGGCACCGAACAGATCGTTGTGGACGCCTTCGATCCGCGCAAGCAGCACAACCGGAATGTCACCAACGGGCGACAGCAGCAGCAGCTGGACGACGACGACACTGAGGTATAGTTTTGTTCACAGCCTGATCATCAGCCTGATCCGCCTGCTCCGCTGCCGCCTGTGCTGCTATCTATTTATATATATATATATTATTACTCTTATGATTACCCTTGGTTCGTTTATATATATATATACATTATATATTTTAGATTTTACAACTGCTATTGTTTATATAAGTTTAATGTTTAGCCTGCAGAGTTGGCAGTTGCAGTTTTCGAGTTTAGTTTTTGTTTGTTTTAGCTGTAACATATATTACGAATTATTAGCCAAACTCATGCAACTAACTCACACACACACAAAGCACACGCACATCCACTCGCACTCACACACACACACACACACACACACAAGCATAACGTAGTTGAAATTCTTTGACCGGAAGTGGCTCATCAGCCTCCGTTCTTGCTCTCTCTTCCTCTGCTGCTGGTCTGTTGGTTTGTTGGTTTGTTCTGTGTGCGCGTTGTTCGCTTAGTTGTTTGTTCTTCCTCTCTCACGCTCTCACTCTTTCTCTATCGATCACTCCTCGCCATCTATCCATCCGTTCGTTCGTCGTTCGTTCGTTCGTCTATGAATCATACTTAATCGGTTCGATCCGCTCTTGTTTGCACTTTTGTACATAATACTAGTAGGCACTAGGCACTATGGGAATTTATGATTATCTGTATTATCTCTTGTATTTCCCCCCCAATTTTCTTCTGTGTATCCCGCAGTATTTTTTGCATCTCTCAGAATCATGGCTCTACATTCATTTAACTCCGTTATGTGTTTATTTCATTTTAGTTTTATGGTTTAATACTTCCAAAGATACATTTAGTTTGTAGTAGCGTGCGATTACCTTTCCCCCTCCCGCCCCCCATCAATTCAGTTGTATTTTTAGGTGTAAGCAGCCACAGGGCTGCCTAAGACTGTAATTTATTATATTAACAAAAACAAAACAATTAATGAAAATTAATGGAAAAGAAAACAAAAAAGCTAGCCTAGTTAGATTTTATGTAAATTAAATTGGAATTTATAATTTAAAACATAACAAAAACAAAAAATATAAATATATAAACGAAAAGTATTAGCAGAGAAATTTAGAAATCGTTAACTCACCTTTCGGCTCATTTCGTTAACTTAAACATAACACTAAAGCAGATCGCATACATACACACATACGTTAATGATATATTTATATATATATATTTAATACATTTAATGCAATTTTTATACATTTTAGCATTTAGTTTTTTATTTCCTTAATAAGTTTACGGCTAAAAAACGATACAAAACAACATACAACCACAAAAACAAAATCGAAACAAAACAAAATATATGCTTAATACGAATATTTAAATATTGGTTTGAATTGATCTTTTATGTTTTTTTCCCCATATTTATTTAGCTCTGTTTATCTACCACTAGCGACCTGTTCTTATTTTCCCTACGATTTTCTGTTTGAAGATGTGCATGCCCAGCATTTCCACCAAAAGCCAGCGGCATGCTCTTTGATCGGCAAAAAGAAAAGCAAACAAGATAAATCATTATTTTGCTTAAGGTTTTTCCACAAAAGTTCGGTTGGAATAGCGCTCAGATCAGGAACATCAACCCATAGTCTTGATTAATTTCGATATTTATAATATAATTCGAAATAATTCATTTGTTCTTAAAATCGATAGCCAAAAGATTACGATTTCAGATTATTCTGAATAATCTATTGCTACTTAGTTAAAATTTTATATAATTATCTATAGATAAACATTTTTTAAAATTGAATGACTTGAATTTTTCTTTATTTTCCAGAACTTTATTTACTGAAAATTTTATTTTAAAATTGTCCAAAATTTTTGAACTTATCGATAAAAAGCAAGAAAGTTATATTGAAATTATATCGATCATAACTAAGCTTATCTGTGCTAGTTTACATTGGGTTAAAAATTATAAAATTGTTTTTATAATAGAAAAACTATAAAAATTAAAAGATCCCATTCGAAAATATACACATATAATTTATAGGAAATTAATATATGGAAAATTCAAAAACACATCTTTTAAATATATTTATCAATTTTATAATTTAAAATTTATAATTATTTAACAAATGATAACTTTAACTTGTTTGTTTCTAGATGGCAATTAACTTAAATAATTTTGTAATGAAAAACAAAAGTTTTTAGAAATTACTACTGAATCCTTTTTCAAACACTCCGTTTATTTTGTATTTGCATTCGTTTAAATACTTTATAAACCCTTTTCTGTTCCTTAAAATATGCAATATTCCATATGTACCTGGGCTCCAACTGAACTGCTTGGAGAGAAGCATTAATCTGATCTTTGTTTCTGAATATGTTTAGGATATGGGCGACTTCAACATTGCCACCTCATCGCTGCACGCACTCAGCACATCTTCGACGGCGACGGCGGCGACCGAGAAGCATAGTCCGCACACATCGCCGCGATTGGGACGACGCAGCACCACGCCCAGCTTGATGGCCGTGCAAAACGATCTCTATGCAGGCGGAACGCCCACTCTCAGCCTGCCCAGCAGCTCCGTTGCCGCCACCTCATCTTCATCGTCGTCGTCGTCCTCCTCCTCCTCCTCCACTTCAGCAGCAGCAGCAGCGGCAGCAACCACATCCTCCTCCTCCCAGCAGCAACAGCAACCGCAGCCCTCGGCTCCGCCGGCTTCAGCTGTTCTGAGCAACGGCGGAGGAGGATCTGGGGGAGGAGGTGGGATAAGCGCCAGCCAAAAGACCACCAATAGGATGAGTGCTCCCCTAATTGGATCCTGTGTTACCAATTCCACCTACGGTCATAAGTTGCCACAGAACTCCACCAGCAGCAGCAGCAACGCCAGCGACAATGCCTCCAGTTCGAGTTCATATGCCATACTGCAGAATCTGCAGGAGAGTGGCGCACAGGCAGGCGGACCAGGATCAGGAGCATCTGCGGCTCCGGGACCATTAGTAGCCGGAGCAGGAGCAGTGGCTCCACCGCTGCCGCCAAGGAAATCCTCGCCTGGCGTGGAGACGCCTAGCAAGGCCACAGCACCACCGCCACCGCCGCCCAGCAGCAGCAAGAGCATCGACAACATCCAGTGCAGCTTGGACAACGTGCCGCCCCAGACGACAGCGCCACCGATTCCGCCACATGTCTCGCCCAGCGTGGACACCTTGGCCGAGGATCTGATGCGACAGCAGCGCATAGCCACTAGTACCACGTCGCCGGTGCTCTCTCTGCTCGATGAGGACATCGTGGAGGTGGGTCCGGCGGAAACTATTAGCGGTGTGATCGATACCCGCCCCCTGGAGGCGCGAGGTGTCACCCTGAGCCGACAGGACTCGGCCACCTCGCACTACACGCAACTGTGCACCACAAGCAGTGGTGGTGGCTCCGCCGCAGCGGCTGCTGCAGCTGCTTTGGCCAATGGAAAGAAGGCTACGCCGCCCAAGCAAATCCAAACCACAACGACGACGGGGCCGATAACGGGCAATGGGGGCAATCCCCACCAGCAACAGCAGCCACTGCTCTATGCGAACGTGACGATCAATCAAAAAGACTGCGGCAACGTGCCCTACGAGAACATCAACCTGGAGTACATAGCCCGGCTGATGAATGCCGGCTACTCCAAGGAGAATGCAATTACCGCGTTGGGGATCTCGCGGAACAACATCGAGATGGCCGGCGACATCCTGCGCGAGTTTGTCTCCAAGAATAGCGCCTAAAATGATTGTTAGACGGGATGAAGAAGCAAAAAGCAACCAAAATCTCTTTAGTCGATCTTCTCTAACTCGAAATAATATTTTTTAATTAATTATTTAAATTTATTAATGGAAAATCTTAGGTATTTGGAACACTAGTTTTTATTTATTTTTATGTGTAGGTTGTTATTTAAAAACAAAAAAAAAAAGAATACAATTTTGGATTTGGTGAAAATATTTTGATTTAATAGTCTCTTTTTGAATTAAAAATATAAAAAAAAGCAAACTAGTAAAAGAAGAATAAGATTTTAGGTTCTTCAACCAACAAGGCTTGTTTAGAGTTTCAAGAAAATCGTTTAATAAAAAAGTAGTTTTGGAAATTAAATTTACATAAAAAAGAAAAAGCATAATTGTAAAAAATGAAGTCGTTCAACGATGTTACAACATTTTTAAATGAGTTAGAGAAGGTTCGACTGTCAAAAGAAAAAAAAACAAAAAAACTCAAGAAATTACTCTTTCTGAAATCAAGGAAAATAATCGTCGCTTTAGGAGCACCTAACTCTTAGACTCACAGCCCCAAACACACACACACACACCTGCCCCGTAGTTACGCTAAGTTAGACGATGAACGAACCCCAGGAGAAGATGATTAATGATCTAAGAAGAAGTCCCTTACTTGGCGTAGCCAGCACAAGCAATTCAAGTTTTCCCCCAGTTCGAAAAAAGAGAAAGATGAAAAACATAAGATACTAAGAAAATTAAGCACAACCCCTTGGATATCAAATATAGCTATGTACACTTAAAATTAAGACTATCTAACTTCTTCCTATTAAGAGCAACCAGAAATTATAAGAAATATAGCTCGTATATACGCAGTTCCGGAAGGAAAAACTTGCCCACCCCAAATTCAAATTTTCTCTCTCTCTCTCTCTCGTATAGGATAACAAGAAAAGACAAGGTCAGATCTGGTTTATATATATTCTATCCCAGCTAGATCGAGAATGCTTTCGTTCACTCTCACACCCATATGTGCCCATCCTATAAGTAGTCCCTCATTTCATCCAAGAAGCAAATCCATCGTAGGAGAATCAGAATCGAACACAGCCATTAAATGAAATGCCTTCGGCGGCGGCGATCGCCCCAAAAAACACAGAACTCTGAGTTTCCCCCGTAACACCAAACATGAGCAAGGATAACGAAAGCCCAAGCTAAGGACACACCCAACCAGATCCGATGCACTATCAAGTTTACCTCGATTTTTTATACAATGCTCGAAACGTTTTTGTAATTGTAATTGTAAGTTCGAATCGAATCAATTATAAACTCCCCACACAAAAATAATCATAATTCAATTTGTATTAACGAGAATCCCTTTTTACAGGCTTTATATATGTATATGGCAATCGATGGTCCATCGGTTGGTTTTTAAATTCCTCAAAAGTCAAATGTCAAATGTTCTAGTCCCACGCAAAAAACACACACAACAAACAAACAAACACAAACAATTTTTTGCCATAACTCGTATATATATATATCTACTAAACCTAAGCGGTATACAAATATATATATAATATATACCTAGGCGATATATATTAAAGATAAACGTGCGAATCGAATCGAAATCAATGCAATATATATTCACTAACGAGAAATCAATGCAAGCGTTTAAGTCGTAAGTAATTTGACATATACATATATTAACGAAAAACGAATGGATTTTGGATTTTAAGAGAGCAGCATACACAGCATAAGAACAAACGGAAAGCGAAACCAATTGTGTAACTCCCAGTATACATACATATAGAGGGGATAAAGTCAATAAACTGTCAAGTTTTAGGAAGCGTAAAGAGAGTCTAAGGCGAGAGGCGGTGAACAAATGATGATACCATACCATAGTCATGTCATGTAACCAAACAAATCTAAGCAGATATAAATTATTCTTATAAATAAAAATTGAAAATTAAACCAATTTGTGAGTCTTACAATTTTAATGGTATGTGGGGAAAGCAGGGATCGCAAATAACAGTTATGAGAAAGGAAAAACATTATATTTTATTTAATCCATAACTCTTATTTGCGGTCTCTGGGAAAAAGTCAAAATATTTGTTTTAATAAAGGATATAAAGAATCAGGATTCCAATCCCTCAAGAGTAAAAAATCAAAACCTACACCTCATCTGGGATATCCGGTAATATTGATATATCAATACTGTATTGATATTTTACAGTATATCAATATTTATGTTTATTTCGAATCAAAGATAAATTATTTAAATAACATTTTCTGGTTCTGTCCTATCATATCGCTGTTTTTTGAGGTTTATCTTTTTGGTACTACAATGTTTTCCTTAAATTTCGATATACATCCCTAAGTCCTTCGATCAGTTAAATAAACAACAATAAGAACGTTGTTGTTCAGCTTATGAATTATAAATTATGTTAGCAAGCTCCTATCTTAAAATTCAATGCTCTAACCAATTATTATTATGGAAATAAAATACCATGCCAATTTTCCTAGGAAGGGATCTAGGTTCTGGCAGAAGCTGCTGTCAATCGATAAAATGAATTTTCTTATAGAATCCGAAGTTCCTTTTAAGTTGAAACTTGAGACTACCTTCTAAACTTATTTGCCAAAAATTTGACATTTCTCTGCTTTAAATTCCAATAAACATATAATGTAAATATAAAATGAAAACAACGTTTTTCTTTAGTTTATTGAAATATGTATTTATTATTTATTCTGTTCTTGTTGTATTATTTGACTTATATAGTTTGCGATTTTTTTTTCGTATTCAAGCACATATGTATGTATGTATTTTTTATATATTTTTTGTTGTTTTTGTTACATTTTTGTGGAGTTTTTCGATTTTTTTTGTTTGTAGTTTTGTTTGAAATGTTTTTTTTATGTTGTGTTTTTGTTGGTTTTTCGTAATAAGGATTTAGTTACTGTGCTGTTCTCATTTCATTGCATTGCATTGAAGAGACGAAACGCCCAGCCGCCGTTCTGCGAATGGTTTTGGGCTGCGGCTGTTGCGATGGCGTTTGGCATTTCTCTAACGACGACTGCGTGTCAACCTCGGTTACCCCCAGCCCGCCCCTGCATATATCTAGATTTATTTAGATGTATAATCGTTATACAATATTAAAGTTACTATTTTCTCTTGCTCTTTGTTCTGGTTTTGTTTTTTTTTGTTTTTGTTTTCTGCAAGTGTCTGTGTTTTTCTTAGTGTAGGTTTTTCTTGTTGATGTTTCTGCTGTTGTAGTTGTTGTATATAACATGGCTATAATAGGACGTACTGATCCCAAATTTGTTGTTAGCTTGTTAAATGTGTTTTTTTTTTTTTTTTTTTTTTTAGTTTTTTTGTATGTTTTTTCTTGTTACATTAGGTTTTGTTTTCTTAGTAATTGAAATTCATAATTTTCACAATATTTGCTCTTTGTTACCGACACACGACACGCTCATAAGGTTTGGTTTTTGTTTTTATATATTAGTTGTTTTTTTTTTGTATTATTTTTTTTTTTTATATTTTTGTCTCGTATATATAGATTTTTTAAAAATTATTTTTATAATCTTCATTAAATGGTTTCAACAGATTTGGCGCAGCAAATTTAATTTGCTCTTCATCGTCACACAAAACGTTTTCGTAATTTTTCCATCTCTCCTCGATTCGGGTTTCTTGTGGTGAGTTTTAAATAAATATTTTACGATGTATAGCTTGTATGTTTTGTATATAATATGTTACGTAATAAGTTAATGCAACCATCTGAATGCAACAAAAGAAGTGTTTTTTGGCGAAACAACGTCGTGTGGTTTTTGGTTTGCAAGCAATGTCTCAAAATAATTAAACAAAATAATAACATTAATATTATGTATGTTACGTTAATGAATATGTAAAATATATATATATATGTATGTACGTGTGAAGATATATATATATATATATATATATGCATGTATACAAATTAGACTTTTTGTTTTGCCATATAAATACTTTCCATGTTCTTCGTTCGCTCCACTGATTGGTTTCTGAGTTGCTGCTGCTGCTGTTTGTGGTTCTACTTAATTCTTGGCTGCCGCAGTACAATAATTATTCAATAAATATATATATATATATATATATGTGTATAAATCGTTAACAGTAAGATTGAAAGCAGTGAAAGAACAGTTTTCGAGAAGTACAAAAGAATACACGAGCACGAGTCTAGAGCAAGTTACAGAGTAGAGAAGCAGGAACTGCATATCCCAGCTAATAGATAGATGTATGTAAAGAGTTGCTGTTGTTTTTATACAATTTCTAACAAGGATTCTTCGTTGCCATTCTAGAATAATTACCTCACTTCACACAGATTATATCATGTTTGCTTGCCTTCTCTCTTGTTTTCCCCCTCATTCTCATATTAACTAAAGCAAAACTAGTAAAAAATAGTATACGTATACAAACGTTTTGGTTTCATCCATCTCTCAGACACTTGAATTTCAATTTCCATTTGCATTGAATGCGTTTACAATGCTTGGAGGGGATAGAGTTAGTTGGTAGTATTACAAATAAGTTTCCGATTCATCAGACACGAAGAGTAGTAGTTCGTAAATATTAAATGTACGCCTTCCTATTATCAATTACGATCGTTTCCAATAGTGTGTTGCATGCTTCTAGGGTTTATATTCCTTATAATGTGGCTTGGTTTGCTGTGTTAGTTGGTTGATTGGCTTGCGTACAAGAATATATATATATATATTTATAGCTGTAGCTGTAGCTGTAGGTAATTGTCTTTGATGTGCCTCTAATATCCAACATTTATCAGTTTTCAGCAATCTACTCCACCAAGGTGCCTGTCAAATCAACAAATTTGTTAATCAGTAAAACATTTCGATTGAATCAAGGGGATTTTGCTTACCTGGAATGCGTGGGTGTCGTGCTAGCACGGAGAAGCCCTTGCCCTGCGGTCCCTTGGGCGCACGGATGAGTATTAAGCGCGGCACAGTGTCATCGCCATTGAGCTTGAGGCGCGAGATCAGACGATCCGGACGATCGTTTATTTTCAGAACATTACAAGCCGAAGACTTTCCATTACGCTGAGGGATAAAATAAAATATCAAATCGATATTTAAGGCGAAAATCTATATTCTGTTTCAACTTACCTGATTGGTAACCACAGAGAACTCCACAGTGTCGCCGGGATGTAAGGCAACGGTGTTGCCCTGCACCTCAGACATGTGAAAGAATAACTTCTTGCCGTCCTCGACCTCAAAGTTGAGGAATCCAAACTGGCCCTTGATCGAGTCCACGGTGGCGCGCTTCTTCTGCCGCACTGCATTCACGCCGGCCGCCCGTCCGCTCTCGTCGATGCTGAAACTAACAAGATCGCCCTTCTGAAGGAGATCCCGCTTGTTTACCAGACTAGTGATCCCGAACTCGTGCTGCGAGATGACAGTAGTTCGCTGCTCGTCGAGTATTTCGATGAGACCGGCATACTCCTGCTGGTCGGGATTGATGCAGCGCAGCGGACGAGCCACCACGCCATTGTGAACGGTTTCCAGCACCGCTGGCTGCGGTATAGAGTTCTTGGGCAGCATACGGACATTCTCTGCGGGCAGACAGTTGCCCGAAACAGATGTATTTCCGTTGCGGGCTAGAGTGTACTCCACCTCCTGGCCCAGCTCCAGCCAATTGGGATTGCCCAGATAGTTGCTAAAGTGAAAGAAGACCTCCTCGTCGTGAGAAAGGGTCTCAATGAATCCAAAGTTCTCCTTCATGACGGCTATGAAGCCACGGTAGACCTGACCGGCGTCGGATCCGGCATGGTTGTTGTTCTCCAGCTTAAAATCGTCCAAATGGGATGGATTGTTGCTGCCCACGCTGCTGCTGGTGCTGCCACCGGGGCTGCCGTGCATCACATAGCCATTCTGCAGCGAGGCGTTGGAGCTGCTGCCGCTGATTCCATTCGACAGCTGCTCGTTCTGATTGATGTTACCACTGGCATTCGGTTGATTTAACAGCAGCTGCTGTTGCTGCTGTTGTTGTTGCTGCTGCTGCTGCTGTTGTTGTTGCTGCAGCGAAATTTGCTGCACATTGACGGCTATACACTCCTTGTTACGTTTGACCTGGCAAAGATAAAGGAAACTTTAACAAGACCTTTCTTTTAAATTTTAAATTAAAGCTCACTATGTAAATATCGAAGCGTACACGCTCCCCAATCCTTGGTGGTTTTTCACAGTCTTTAAGAAAATACATTATAGTCTTTTTAGCATCGGCATGCTCGTAGGTAATCACACCGCCCTCGACGCGATCTTGAGATTTGATTGGGCTCTTGGGCGCCTCGCGTGTCACGCAGCCTGCAAAGAGAATCAATTAAGCTCCAGACTGGGATTCAAAGGGGATTACTTACCCTCAATGTTGCTGGCCATTAGAGTTTCGAATTGCACAGAGTTGGGCGGCAAGTGCTTAATGCGTATGGCCTGCAAGCGCGAGTTATTATAGGCCAATCCAGGCTCCTGGATGACTGTGAATTCAACCTCATCATTGACATCGATTTCACGGCTCTGAAATTATATTTAATTTAATTAATACAATATTAATAGACAAAACCATGACTCTTACCGTATCGAGAACTTCAGTAAAATGGAAAAAGAGTCGCGGCTGACGCTCCACGCATCGCAGGAAACCGAATCCCTCCTTGAGCGAGGCAATGGTGCCCTGTTCTCGCTTCTCGCCCGACACCTTGAAGGTCTCGTCTAGCAGAGCAATCGAGGTAGCCCGCTGCAGCTGATCGCGACGATCGGTGGCCAGCAGAAACTGCACCCAGTCGCCGTGACGCAAGGTGAAGTCACCCTTTTGATCCTTGTCGCCGAACGGTACCTCCACCTCCGAGTAATCCAAGGCCCTGTAACGGATGCGACCCGGCAGCGGATCGTTGTTCTGACGCACCGGATTGTTGCGATCCAATGACTTCAGCACCTGACCCTTGTACACAGTGCTGTCCACGTCCTCAAAGATCACCGATCCCGGTGCCAGACGCGTGATGTTGCACGCAAATTCACGGCCCTGCGGCGGCACCGAGGGTGACTGCATTTTTGATTGGAGGAGATCACCGCTGCCACTTACACTCCGGGTCTGAATGGTGAACTCGACATCGTCACCGGGACGCAGTTCCACATTGCCTTCGGCCTCGGAGAAATGGAAAAAGATCTCCTTTACCACATCGGCGCGTTCAATAAAGCCAAACGATTCCTTCATGGAGCAGACAACACCACGATATTTGACCGGCTGGGCTGGGTTCTCCAGGCGAATATGGCAGGCGCCCAGGTTACCTCTGCAATGGAAAAAAAAAATGAAGGGATTATTATCATTATTATTATTTATTTAATTTAAATATATTTCGTTTGTGTATTACGTTACTTTGTTTCCGAAGAGGTTAAAGAAATATTTGGCCATTAGGATAAGGTCTTACCTTTGGTTCGTTGCGATTTGAAAGCTGACCTTGTCGCCAGCCCGCAAGTTTACATTGCCCTCGACATCGTCTTTGGTATAGGGTAGAAAGAAGCATTCGCCTCGATTTTCGTAGCTGATCCGACCGGTGGTTTCGCTGGAGCTGAGCACATTGTTGGCGCTATCCGTGCGCAGCTCGGTGGTCACAGTGCCGGTGACCCGCTCCTCGGATAGTACAACCTCTGGGGCTATCTTGGACACTTGACTAGCTATCGGCTTGCCTGTGCGGCGATCGTATGTCATCTCAAATTCTACGGGATCCCCAATCTTCAGATGATCAATATTGCCGCTGAATTGTGAGAAGTGAAAGAAGAGACGTGCCTGTCGCTCGCAGCACTGAATGAACCCGTAGGAGTGCTGCAAAAATAGAAATAAAATAGAAATTGCGGTCAAGTGAAAGTTTCCTTCATTGCCAAATTGTTCAAACGCACCAGCAACTTCTCAATAATGCCAGTTTCCCGGGTGGCCTGGCTGGGATCCGTGGCGGCGGCGGCCGAAGAGTTGCTTGACTGGGATCCAAAGATAGAGGAGGAGCTCCCAGCTCCGTTGGTCAAAACGCTATTGGATTGAAAAACGCCGATTTGAGGCGGATTCTGGATCACATCGTTCACCTCGTTGGCATCGAACATCCCGATGGTGGGATGCTGTTGTTGTTGCTGCTGCTGCTGCTGATGTTGCTGCTGGTGTTGCTGCTGTTGGTGTTGTTGCTGTTGGTGTTGCTGCTGCTGCTGCATGTGCTGATGCTGCTGATGTTGTTGCTGCTGCTGCTGATGCTGTTGTTGATGCTGTTGTTGATGATGATGCATACTCTGCTGCTGCTGCTGTTGTTGCTGCTGCTGCTGCTGCTGCTGCCCCTGTGGCTGCAATCCCAATGTGGTGGAGTCAAGCGTAAAGGTTCCGATTGTCGGAAAAGTAGTGGGGATTCCCAGGTTGCGAATGGCATTCATGTTGAAATAACCACCATCGCATGGCAAGTTGTCGTAGATCTCTGTATTATTATTTTTAAAAGGGGAGAGAAACATAATTATTGCGGATGTAAAAATGTAATAAATTAAAGAGTATATCAAAGTATAAAATGTATAACATAATGAAAAAGAAAATATAACTTTTGTTGATACTGAAATCATTTACATTCTTATGAAACATCAAATCAAACAAATTCATTCGTTAAGAAGAAAAAATTACCCCTAAAATAATGCAAAGGATATTAAAGCTCTTTAAACATTTTTTTTATTCTA